>DWMF01000243.1:0-16485 GCA_018244815.1 Parelbella polyzona | reverse complement strand
AGACGAAGTCCATACTCAGTCAGATAAACTATACATGAACCTGGTGAAAATATTATTACGCTTATCGTATATATCAGCTGAATACAAGATGCGAGAACTGCGCAATGATAAAATTTTAGTAATATAAAACCGTCAATTTTATCTCTCATCATAAAGCACGTCTGTCAGAGGATATGGCGCCTGCAATCCGTTGGAATATTTTGGGGAAAACAAGTATATTAACGAAATAAATCCATAGAATGCGTACATTAATCTTGCTACAACAATAAAAATGAGACATAGGCATATTTATCACAATAAATGCTGTTAACCGTAGCGTTTATATCATATTTCGCAGATTTCCCGATGTATGAAACGAGTTGTAAAGGAAGTGTTTATTTCTAGTCATAAACTTGTCTAGACTAGATTGATTCAAGTTATAACATGTGTAAACAACCTGTGCATCACTTTTTGGTTTTGTTTTGTATTTTACGTTTAGTTTCGACGTATAAAAGAATTATTACATACATTATAGTTTTATATTAGCAAGTGCCAAAATCTATATGATTAATAAATAAAGTCTATAAATTCTAAATCTTTCACACAAATGCTTAATCAATTATTAAATACGCTTAAAAAAATAAAAATAAATTCGTAGACAATAAAAAAAAGGTTTCCTGTAAATATAAACTTTTAATAAATTTGAAACAAACTAAGGCTGAAGTATCTATAAACAGATACCCGTTAAATCAAAAGTCTACACCAATCAATAAAACGGCCATCGGTCCCTACAAGCCATGTAACATTATTCTTAACCCCTGTCGCACATCCACGCCCAACGATGTCAATCAAGCCCCAACCAATTGGAAGAAATACACACATTCTCTAAATACACCGAGCACTCTATCAACCGATCGATCAACTGATCGTGCAACTAGTCGATCTTTGTTTAAGGATGTTTATCCACATTCTGATTTATTAAAAGAAACGAATGACATATCGATTTCTTAACAAAAATGCAATATTTTCCTTTATAGCTAAATCAAAAATGTTTTCGAGAATTTGTTCGTCAAACTATACTATCAAGTTATCTGATTCTTTTTACCTCGAGCGAGATTTTACATTGATGACAAAAATTTAAATAAAAAATGGAGCATATTTTAGATCGTCGTAATGTTAATTAAGACTTAGGTACGTTCATATGTAAAATTGTAGTAAGCATAAGAATTGTGTATTCCAATTTTGAACAATTTTTTAGCACGGAAGAAAAATCTTTATAATATTTTTACGTTACATTTGACATGTGTTGTGACATCAGGGTAGACTACAATATTTGTTCATATACCTATCTCGTTTTTATTAGTCATAAAACATAAGTTGTACAGTCCACATTATGGCTTCCCTTCATTAGAATTTCATGACTCCATCGGAAGACCGACAATTAATTCTAAGATAGAACGCCGACGACTTCACGTGTCGAGATTATTTCGCTAAAGAAGAAATTAAAACTTTTTGTTATTTAATTTTTCCTAAGATCCCCGTTTTCTTTTTTCTCCCTTAAACGTGCTCAGATACACGTTTCACTCGATAACAATATTTAAACGTGGAATATTTTAAAGTCAGTTTAACTCGCCTAATTGTAATTCCATTTCCGAGCTAAATGTAATAAACTTGCCCAATTAGTCATCGCTACCCAATTACTCTTCCGAGCCGAAATTGTTACTAGTAACTGTTAAAATATATTGTGTTTAATACTTTGAAAAACAATTTTGAACAGATTTTATTTTTAATATTTTCGCAAAACACAATAACCATGTGCATGGACCAATAAGATAATAACCATTAACTAATGCAGGTAAGTTATCTATAACCGTTTTCTCGTTGCCTAGACTGAGTTATTTATAGATACTTGTAATATAATTAAATTGGAACGATTGAGACTTGATAACGGATATGCAATTCTAATAAGTTATCCTCCAACAAAAACATTTTTTACAACAGTGCATAATGTGTTTACATTGTGTAATGTGTTTCTGACAACCTCGAATTTCGTTCGTTTAACTCGAACTGCACTGCGATAGACCTCAATGTTACGAAATCACACGCGGTGTACTCCAATAATGCACCCACATAACTTTGCAATCCATCATGCTGTCAAGTACTGGTTTTGTCTCGAACATCCACTTTAACGATGTTGGGGTTGCTTTGAACTGTAACTGTTAATTCATTAGAAAGTTAATCGGTATTTGGCCATTGTGGTACAATGTTCATGTGATAGGTAATTATTTTTCTGTTCATTTAATATATTATGTGGAATTTCGAGTTAGAAAATGTATCATATTCTTTGATCTTACCGCTACTGCCAATGGAATTTGTTAATAGAATTGGTTGAATAAAATAGGAATTTTCTGTAATACAAGCTAAATTAAATGAAATTGTTGTGACTTTTATATTTTATCGCAAAGTACGGATTAAGTTATTAAATGTTTCACGAGTAAACGTATGCATAAAAATATGTACATATGTATGGATTAGGTAACCTAATTAGTATCAGCGCTTTTTATTAATATAAAACATTCTCACTGATTGTGCAAATCAGTTATCTACATACATACATTGAAGTATACCGTTCACGATGCAATCCGTCACAGCCCCAGGTGCGGCAGCCATTTAAATTTCATGAACTCCCCCGGAACCTACGCCTGCTCATCAATTACGTTTATCCGAACGAGTCCACGTGTAGATTTCTCTTGGGCTCTAGAAATAAATAAACCTTGTATTTGCGTATGAATTTCATTATAAAAGTATGTGAATGTTTAATGTGGCAGGTTGGGTTAAGTTGTCATATATCTTAAGTACAATGAAATAAATAAAACGAATTTATCACAATTCAATTTTCATCCTATATCAACATCGTATAATATCAATTTAACACGTAGTCTTAATGGATCCAGTTAATTCAAATGGCCGGACTTATGCCGAGTTACATTTGAATTTAGGCCCTTGGAAAATTGTTGAGACTATTAGCAAAAGGATTAGCAAAGATAGGCTATTGACTTAGATGTCAACTTTTTTTTGTCTATAATTCAAATGCTGGCGTGCACTTCTAACTTTACAAAAACTTACTTATTTGAGCCAATTTCTTATTTGTTATGCCAATTTCTGAGCACAGAAGCCTACATAAATGCATTGCGTTACTAAATGAACATAACAAATAACAAAATGTTCAGCATCCCATTTATTACCGATGTTTATTGTGATATACAGCCAGACGAATTCATGACAGCAATTCACTTTGCAATCCGATATGGTCTGATTAATCGTATGTAACATCGAACAACAGCCGTATTTATAAAAATATTGCATTTTAAATTTAATATTATAATGCTCTTTTTTTATCGTTACAATGCATATTTTTACTCTACAGTACACGTCATATGGTGATAAAGCGTTGCAATCTACTTAGACAAAATAATAAAAATTAGGATTGATATTTATTGGAGGTCATAACAGTTTTTTTTATGATTTGGGTGTACGTACATACGTAACCCACAAATCGCCAAATACAAAATCTCTGTTGTTTAACCGCAGAACATGTCCCCCGATAGCTTTTATTGTGGCAACCAGGACCAACTGCATGAAATTCAAGAAGATTAGATAGATTATTATACTAACTCTAATTAGAGAACAAAGGTCGTGCCTTCTGAGATTAACCATGCTAAATGTCGTGAAACGGTTCTGAACCGAAACGAGTTTATTGTGTTTTGACTTACATTCTCTCCATTCTCAAAACATGTTTATTCTCTGAAAACAAGCGTTTTAGCGTTTGCCCCCTTAACCCCATACTTGCGTTTAAAAACAAGCTTCTCCTCGTTGTTTATTATCGTCCTTACGATTATCACAATACTATGCTTTAGTATGGTAGGTACTTGGCATAGTATATGACGAAATTCATTCCCATCGGAAATTTGCCTGTCATTTTTCCACGCTCTCCGATACCAATGTCCTTAACTACTCGTATATCCTTATACACCAATTGCATTCACCACATTTAAAGTTAACACAATATTAGCTGCATTTTCCAGTGGTTATCTATTTCGATATCCGTTTATATCGCATTTAATATATTACTTTACTACACCACAGTTACCACCAGTATTATCGGTGCAAGAATCCTGCAACTGTGCGGTTATCCACTTGATTGCAGCTTTCTTAGATTCTGTGATAAATTTCGAAATATCTAGGCAAGGGTAAAGAATGAAATGCCGGGTATAAATTACTAGCCCGAATCCCGAAGGAGTCTAACCACAATTCAATTAATGATTCAGCGAAGCAGCGTTTCAGGCGAATCACTAATAAGTTATGTACAGAACAAATAAAGACTTTTGTTATGTATAAACAACTTGAGAATGAAAACGATTTTAATTGTTGCATTTTTTTACTCAATTTTCTTTATGCATAATTGGGAATTCGATAAATATTAAAGGAATCTTCGAATACAAATAATTACAAGTCATAACTTAATTACGGAGAGCTACTAATATTCTCTTAGTATGTAATCTAAGTCTATACAAGTAGTTGACTGGCTCGTTGGTCGATTATTTTGAAGCGCAACTGCTAATCTTGAGGTCCTGGGTTCAAATCTTGGGTCGGGCAACGTATTTCTTGAATTTTCTAAATTGAAATTTCCAGTATGAATCGCGGAGTATGAATCTATGTTCGGTGTATGGCAATAGGCTCACTATCTATTTTATCTGGGACGTAAACGTAACTAACTAATGAAACGTGGGCGTTTCCTGCACTCCTCTGCCTAGCCCTTCCCAGATAACAGGCGCGATGTTACGTATGTTTCGTAATCGAAGTAAAACTACGCCATAATTGCTTTCAAAGCGAAATACTGTTTTGCATTTACTCCCTGCTGTGTACACCACTTACCCGAGAGTATACACAGTGTGAAGTCATTTCTACATTAAAGTGGACATTGAATGACGTAATCTTTTTTATATATTCCCGGGATATGCTGGAACAAAAATTATTTTTACAGAAAATAGCAATGAGCTCCATCTACGCCGTAGCCCCGTTATTCGGATGTTGAATATTCTATGAATTATAATGTATTGTTATTATTCATTGAAATAATTTACTGTGGTAAATACAAATTATACAACATATTTTAGCACCCAAAATTATGTCGTGTTTATTACAAATATGTAAATATAAAACTCATTTGATAAAATGTAATTTTTATGTCCTCGTTACTTCTTAAAAAATATCGATGCAAATACTGTTCCAAGAGAAATTTTCTTTAATATCGTTCTATCCGTAGATTTTACTGCAAGCATGACTACCGATCGGGAGATACTGGGTTCAAATTCTGGGTCGGGTACTATGGGTTTTTCTAATTTAGAATTTATAGTAGCTACTTAGTGACTCGGAGTCTGGATCTGTGCCCGGTGTATGGCAATAGGCTCACCATCTATTCCATGATACATAAACGTAACTACTGAAACGTTGGGGTGTACGACACTCCTCTGTCTACCACTTCGTAGACCTAATTATATTAAGATTTCTTCTTTTTCGGTATTTACTCTAAAATTTATTTAAATTTTAAAGGGTTTCGTTTCAATTGCAAAATGTACTTCGTTTACTGCCAAAAAAAAATCCATTTGCGTTGCATTGTGTAGTTGACATGAATACGAGATTATTATTTCAAAGTTTTATATTAAAACTATTGTAGTTAGTTACAAACGAAAACATTACTGTTACTTGATAAAATTGAAATGATTAACTGAAATCAAAACTTTGAATTCGTAGATTTGTTTTAATACCTACTACTTATTACAGTGGTTTTACTCTCTCTTTATAACTATTTTAAACCCTAAATGTAATGTAATTTATAATTTTGTGACCTGAATTCCGCCACAGCTTCTAACAGAACCTAATCTGTAGTTCAATAGAGCTCATTTAGTTCCAGATGCGTTTGGTTCTCAATCAAGCTGATTCAGTTCGACCGGTAATTCGAATAACCTACATTTCCGCTCTATTAAGCTATGGTACATACCTAAAGTGCATTTTTCTTAAATATTTTTAAATAATTTATATATTGCCGAAAAGTGTATATATCATCAAACTTGTCATTATTTTGTTTCGTAATTATAGAATTAAATCTGGGCTCAACATACGTGCAGCTCTACATACCCTCAAAAAGCTAGCAGATCCTAAGCTAGCAGATCCTAGTCTGCTAGGTTTTTAACACTAAAAAAGTAATCTTCTGAATCTTAGCAATGTACTTAACGTGAAGTAATTTTGGTTGGTACATATTTATAACACATTTCATAAACTACACTTCAACAGCAGACGGACTATATTCTTCAGCGTACTGATTGACTAAGGAGACGCGCGTTCAACAGTAAAAGTGTTTTCACTGACATTTTATTAAAATAATTGAATTCACGTCGCACTGTTTCATTATATACATTTTTAATATATCTACAACACAGCACAAAGCCCTATAAAAGTTTTCCTATAAATTGCTTCAAGTAGGAAAAGAAGAGGCAGGTAATACAGGTTGACGCCGCCGTAGAACTCCAGCGATATATTTTTCCGGAGCAGTACCATTTGTTACGCTTCGAACGATACTCGACAGCGAAAAAAGTAAAAACGAAAGATTCATTCAACCGGACGCTCGTAAACCACTGCAGCGATGCCGTTTTAATTACATACATATACATACATATGTTGTAAATATTTTGATATAGTTAGTTATTACCACAACTGTACCGCCTGGAGTTCATAATAACGATTAAAATTTTTTATTACTTCTAAAATGATCACGTGCGTCTTTTACTAATTATATTACGATATGATTTCATTTCAATTGTAACGTTTGATTGTGAAGTTAAATCAACAGCCACAGAAATAGATGAGATTTCTATTCGATCGTCTGAACAACGAAGTGTGCACTGGAAGCACAAACGTTATCTCGCGTTTTTCATTACTTTAATTAAGAACATTATTTAAATAAAATGAACCTTTCCAATGATAAGGACGTGTGCTATGTTGTGCGTAAAAACTTTAACGGACCTTTAAACAACTTTATGTCTAAAGGCTTAACTCATATTGACATGTTTTCACGTACCTACTTCCTTCATCACCATCATTAGCCTATCTCAGTCCACTGCTGGACATAGGCCTCCCCCAGTGATCGCTATCGCGCCCTATCCTTTTCACGTACTTACACCAATCATATTTATTACTGTGAATAAAATTTATTATCAAATATGGTTACTTATTGTACATTAATAAGTTTTATGTAAATAGTAAATACGTATAATACAACCTGTCCGAAGTCATATTTTCGCCGGAACACACAAACTTATGGATTGTATATCAAACCCCTCGAGAACACCACAAGACGATTACCGTTCAGCCACCACATACCTCTCATTCTCTTCATTGTGAACTAAAATAACAATTCTATCAAATTGTTATTGTTACGTCAGGCCATTACTTTTACGATGTTAGATAGAACTTGTAAAGTTACACCGGAACAGCATTGTTTCGTCGCTAATAGTGATCGTCGAGGCGATTGCGTAAATATTAGGTTTACGGATGGTGTACAAAAAAATTGCTTACAAGAAATAATCCAATTATAGCACATAAACTTATTTAAATATACACATATGTATGATTGCTGTACAGTAGACGCTTTTCCACTCAAGTGCACCGATCGAAATGTAAATCGTATTTTACGCGAAGATTTTAAAACCTGGCATTTACTCGTTATTGTTAATAACTGCACCAGTGGTTTTCCTTTAATGTTTTACCCTTTTTCGTTTTGGTTAACTTTATAATTGTGGAAGTTCACTTGGAAAAGTAAAAAGTTACTAAAAAACTTTAGTAGAACGTAATAAATTTAAAATCTGGTCTGTATCTTCCCGAAATGGTTGGCAGAGAGGTAGTGCACGTTTTTAAGCGTTTTATTTAAGTACGCACACGGCAATGATGAGTGCACACATACACGCAATGATAGCGGACTTACAAACTGGGTATTCGATAATACAAAAAGGGTTTATTGTCTAATGGCTGTTTTACAATGTCAATCAAGTAGGTACTGGAGCCCATTGGGACAAACGAGTTATTTTTTATTCAACCAGCAATAGAAATGTTACAGAATCAATCTAGGTCAATACGTTCATACGCGGCATGAGAACAAACCGTGTTGTTTAATTCATCGTATTGTACCAACTCGTATATATTTCATTCTTAAAAACAAGTTAGATTCACAGCGAAAAAACTATCCAAGCAGTGTAGAGAAACAATCATACAAGAAGCACCAATGTGATTGGTTAACATGTCTTTGTAAATATAATGAAATTAAGTTCATATATCACCGGCATTAAAGTAATATTTTACACACACTATACTTAAATAGCTGCGTAAACTAAATGGAAAATTCTAGATTTTTTTAAAATGGCTAATCGAACAATAAATACTAAATAGGTATTTAAAAATATACAGATAGTCTTAGTAAATCTACTACAATATATTATTAAGTACATTGACACTCGAATCAAAACGTAGGTAAACATTATGTGGATAGTTTTATGGATTTCCTTAAGTTTATAATTACGAGAGCATCAAACAAGAACATCATTACGTAATACACTGTAACATTCAATATAATTAAATATAAAATATAGATAGTATTTTGTGAAAATCATCGTAGGGGTAATTCTTTATAGCACGTATACAATACCACCTGAGGCCTCTGAAGAAAATATGAGTACAAAAACAAAATACTACGCTGTTGTAAAGGAATTTCTACAATTCCTTACGTGTTTTATCCAAGTGGTTTTTTTACATGTCATAGTATTTTTTGCATTTGATTAAATGATTAACATTAAATAATGCTAAATGTGATTATTTAAAAAATCCACGTAGTCTAGGGGCAAAGTTGATCTAGTGTAAATAAATTTATGTATACGATTTAATTAAATAACTCGCAAGAATCATTAGATTAGTTTCTTACCCTTTCTAAAGCTAACATCATTTAGTTCAAACTTTACGTGCCAAAGTTTGCTAAGACACGACCTGAAGGTCAAATGTCTACATTTTATCGGATACCCGAAAAATCCTATATTTTATAGGACCTGTTGAATTATTAAATTTTTTCTCTGCCAATTTGAACGTAACTGATTCTTACCGAGGTTTTTCATTGACTCACTTAAACATTTTTTTCAAGGATTGCAAACGTTTTAAAGCATATTCAGTGTATACTAAGTGCCAATAAACTGTCCATATACAACAAGCACCCCTCACATATGTATGACTCTAATACTTTTGACAGTTTGAAGAAAATCCTAGTTACGAGTAACTTGTTGCCGTAAATAATTTCGCTGTGTATTTACTATGCACCTTGGATATCTAATACAAAGGTTTACAAGTACATATGTATTTGATTAAATTTGATAAGTGACCGCAGTTTATTATGGTCATCACCAGCGTACTCCATTTTACTGATGGATATAGGTCTTCGTTAAAAGATTTTTGCTTATAATGTACTCGTATGTATATTTGTTTTGGATCATACAGTACACCTGCACGGCCTGCACTGTTGACCATCGACAACCTAAGTATAAGCTACTTACAGTATTAGAAATACTAAAAAACGTAACTTTTAGGGACAACTAATTTTAATACTAAAGAATTTTTGGTAACCTCAGAGACAAATCGATATAGCCAGATAAAACACAATATTCTAATACTACTCCTGCTCTCCAAGAACCAATACCGATTCGTTTACATTTGATATACGATACACAGATGCGACGAAACCTTACCTACTGAGCTTTTCAAAGAGGATTCCACCACCTGTGTGTTCTACTACAAATACAACGGTCCAAATATTCGGGATAAATCTCACAGCTGTATACAAAAGGACCGCGCTCTGTCGTATTTCACTTTACCGCACATTGTTGGCACATCGCGGTACAGCAGTAACAATGTTACCATCGCAAACATATCTGTGTGTATATATATGCCGGAATGTTTTGGTTTCTCTTTACAAAAATTTTGGGCATCGTTTCGTCGTCGTCGGTTTTTTAGAAAAATTTAAAAGAAATTTTTAATGATATTATTCCCTACATTTTATGGTAAAAGCATATATTTTACCTTAAAAAAATTAGCAAAGAGACACAGATACACAATAACTTTAATAACGCTTTTGTTGCTCATCGGTCTTCTGTTGACCTTTATTGAAGATGGAGCAACTCCATACTATATAATATAATAGTCTCTTCGTAGATTATAATGTATCGACGTGTATCCACATTTCGTTTTAGTTAAATATACATATAAATAACTTGAGTACAAACATTTATGCGAAATTCTGCACCACACGGAAAATTCGTTTTCGACTGAATACACCGCTTTTATATTCTTAATGATGCGGGAATACTCATTTGTATGGGGAATGGAAGTTACACTATCAGAATTCATATCAGGCATTCACTCCATTCACATCAAAGGTAGAGGCAAACAGAATTCTGTTGTGAATGTTTTACTTGGATACAGACGTTATTGCCCTGCAGATATTTTCAAATAGATTGACATTACTTCTAAAGGAAATACTGTTTTCACATTTAGATAAATATATTTATATGTATGTTGTATATATCGAAGCAATTTAAAATACTTATATAATACATTTTTAAACGAAAACATTGACCGTTTACCAAATACAAAGTATGGATCTGAAATTAACACTAAGGCGTCCATGAATCGCAAGTCCATCTTGCGTTACAAGCAAAAACAAAAAATAGCCGATTATGCTATCGACGCACTGATTACGCTTATGAGTTCAATACACGTACGTTATAATTAGCAGTTCGAAATCACAATGTAAGAATAAATCAGCAACAAAGTGGGGACAAAGATCCTAGAACAAAGACTTCTTGTTGACAAAAATAATATAACATGTACAATTATCCACCTGGATAAAGTCTGAAGAAAGGCATCGCTGAATCTGAAAGCCTGATAAACGTTCGCGTAAACACAAATTAATGTAAAGATGTTGCATATGGATCTTGCATTTAATTGAGTCATCAAAATCATTGTAATGTAATCAAAGATATGAGAGTGTTAATTATGAAGATGCTCCGCTAATTCCATATACATTATTCGTTACGCTCTAGTCTCGCTCGTAAAGTGTTTGATATGTAACGATCCAGCTCTCTCACTAAACAGTACTTCTTATTGTGTGCGTGCAGTCGTGTTATCTATTTGCTTGTTAAAAAAAATATTATAATTTTTGACAGACTTCATCGTAATTATCTTAGAGATGTGTCTTATAAAACACACAATAATTATGTAATCAGCACAATTAAATCTTTAATGAATTCTATTTATATTCACTTCTTTTTTGAATTGACTCTGCAATGGTGTTGACAAACATGTACAGTAGAAGTCATTTAGATTATATTAGACATTATAATACTCTACAGTTTCACATTACAAGAATGGGGTTATTTTCTAAGTAATTGTGTACGCCATTACAATTCATTCTTAACATTTTTAAGCGATAGCGATCAAACTGCTGATCTACTCAAATCAAATCTCTCTTATCATCTGAATCTCCTTTTATCTCTGTTATATCTTATCATAGTACTCTGTCACCACATGTTTTCTCTCTTGGTATATTTTAACATGACCTCACGTAATATTACTTTTCAGAGAATGTCAATACCTGCTTTCTTATTGCGTCGCGTCGGGTAAGATTAACCGCATCTAAAGCGTCGCGATCGGTGGCGCCGGGATTGATATCTCCCGCCTAGGTCATGGAGTTTCCATACAACGAGAATATACGTGACAGGGAGAGGAAATTATTTTCATGTATCAAACCTAATATTCTATGAGAGCGTTCGAGATTGTCACACATTAAAAGCAATATAAATAACAGCTCTATTAAAAATGTAGTATTAATCTATCTATCTGTAATACACTACGAATAACAACTTACGTTTTCCAACGATTCTCAGCTTTTTAGTCATACGGTCATCTAAGAATAATCTAGAGAGGTCTATAATAGGAAAGTCTACAAATGGATCATATAGGACGAAAACCAATAAGACGACAGACACCTCATGGATGATAATATTTTGCACTCGACAGTCCATGTTTCCAAAGGCTGTAATATATAAAGGAAAATTTCCGCGAGACCACGATACCTTGCAGTGAATGACGATGAAGAAAAGAGCTGAACAAAGAGTTATGGCTGCTTAGCCGTCACTAAATAACGAGTGGTATTACGGTAAGGATACATCTATATACATTTTAGAATGGAAAGATTATTTCTTACATTTTGTTACTTCAATATGACACCGCACCTTCTTTTATATAATATCGGATGAGATTAAAGGAATCTTATAGCTTTGTAGGAGTTTTCACGCAATTCCAATGAGGCTTTAATACGCAAAATTCCAAGTAGAAAGAGTTTAGTCTCAAATTATAGTCATCTACGAGCATCGAAAGTATTACTTGGAAACATAGAATTTATTTTTATATAATATTGTTACTTTGGGCGTATGAAGAAAGTTTAAACGTAGAAGATACACGTCTGGCATAAAGTGATTGTTACGAGTATATTTGCCATTGATATATGATGGTATATTGTTACGAGGATATTTTCCGGCTCTCTTTGTCTACAATGAAACGATAAAAGGGCTGACGGCGTTGAGTATAATATGACATGGATAGTTAAATATATCTTAATATCATACAGTTACTATTTGTAATACCAGTAACAATTACATGAGCATACGTCACTAAGGTCGTATCATATTACTTGTCAGGATATATGTATGTAGATTATTACCGCATCGGGCGAGATTAGTCTTGTCTCAGGTGTCAGCGTCATCAGGATTTATATGTTCCGTTTGACTGCTAGTTTCTTTGCGTTACGTCAGAGATAAACTATTCAATATTACAATCAAGAATCAAGTAAATCACGCCTCATGGTAAAATTAAGATGATTTTACACAAAAACAAACAAGTGGACAAAAGTGACAAGAGAACTTCTTCTGTTTGAAAGATATCTATCTGGTGGAAAAGCTGGTAATTATTTCTTCAGTGATAATAAGTGAATAATGTATATTTATCCTAGATACTTCAACGTGGCCTGCATCTCGCTTTCCATCAGGTGGGACTGCAGTCTATTTCTGCATAAAAAAGATATGGCGCTGACGCTCAATGCAATGTACAATTACGCTTTCGATAATAATGTCTGAAGATGTACGGTAATAAAAATATTTGATTGTTAAAATATATATTTTAACATACGAGTATGTATATAAAGTGCATACGAATATGTAAGGATACAGTCAAAATCTAATTTTCACACACTTTAAAGCAATTAACAGTGAGCAATACACTAAATAAGAAAAGGAAGTGTGCTCCAAGGAACAGCGGAAAAAATAAGTAGTATTTCAAATGAGTTGTTCTAATAGCCTACAGCCTATATCTCTTTCGTACAATTAACGTTAAAATTTAATTCTTTGTCTGTGCATTAAACATATTACGTGTATATTCAAGCTGTTAGTCTTCACGCACCAATTTTGTAGAATTTAAATATAATGTTAGTAATAAATGACGTCACACGGCATTAAAACAATTCATATGCAGCTACCAGACAAATAGGTACTTAACAGTCGAATAATATATTCTTAGTGAATTAAGCAAACGTGTATCTAAAGTGGCCTAAATAGTTTAAGTAGTAGTCATTGTATTACAAAACTTTTATCATTTTTCAATGTATCTCGTAGTTTTTTTAATCCAATTCTAATTATATAGTGTTTATTTGATCATCTTATTTATGTTGTTGCCCCTGAAATTTCTATATCTACCACCAGCTACATATTCTTCACATTACCTAATATTGAATCCTAAAAATATAAGCTGTGTTAAATCTGCGCTTTGAATCTTAGATATGTAATAATAATCGAAATAAAATAATTTTGTTTATGCACTAAATAATAAAGAACATGTAGAGACGGAAGGCTAGTCGAAGAACAACATGCAACTGAATTATTTTCCTACGTCTGAAGGCCGGTAAATCATTACGTTCCATACCTACTTATCATTCGGTACTCACGCAGAACACATTACAAGCTGTGTACGTTGTAACATTAACGCATTGTTTGAGTTTCTTTCGCGTTCCAACTGCACTTGATTATCGGCTATTACACATACCTATAACAAATACGAATTCGCGCAACACACACAACTTTGCGTGATCAATGAAAGATTAAAAACTGAACATCCGAATACTGATAATTCCAAGTTTGCATGTGCACGAACTTCTCTATCACATGTTTTTATATTTTGTCATTGAGTTGCGGGGAAAGGATTCAAGTATTAACAAAAAAAGAATCTATGGCGTGTGAATTCTGCCAACCAGAACTTGGCCAGAGTGGAAGACTGCGGTCCTCGCCCTCTTATTCTGGTAGTAGGTCCGTGATCCAACAGTGGAATGATAAAAAAGGCAGATAGTACATAACAACAAAAAAACCAATGTATCAAAATTAAATTTCACGCGTTATATTATCTATACAATAATACTACCCTATTATATATAGGATTTGATTATTCTAATCGAGATAACAAAAGCATAATATCCATCGTTATACTATGCAACATTACTTAATATTCAATGAGCATGTTTTGTTAATGTGTTCTAGACCGCAAAAGTACGTAGACTTCAGTGCAGTGAGTAACGTAAGTAATTTTATTATTATTAACCCTATCGCTACATATAAAACAGGTATCTAGGACGATGATCTAAGATAAATCTATTTTCCTTACCACCTTTTTATTAAAAGCATTTTCATACAACACATGGCCCAGGAAAGTTAATAAAGGGTGCCTCCCTCTATTTATATTCCATCTAAAGGCTTGGATAGAATTTTAGAATATTACTATAAATAAAATAATGTACCTACTGAATATAGAACCGTTCACTAAAAGTAAATTCGTAGAGATAGGCAGAAAACTTTCTCTATCGATATTAAAATTGGTCGTTGCAAATAGAACTAAGAGCTATTGAGATTGATGGAATCGGTAATATTCCTATAAATTACACAAATTAGATTTACATTCCTGAAACTGTTAACATGATTGTATTAGGAAGGTTCGAGAACAATATGAGCAACCGGCTCATATTAGGAGAGGATCTTGTCCAAAAGAGTGCTTTGTTAAAGTACTCTTCTAGACAAGATTCTTGCCTTTCAGCTGATGGTATCTAGGCGGATACCGACACACGAGTATCAACAAATATCCCACTATCTAACATCGTCTACTCAGAGCCCCGAGAGCCGTGTCTGAAGACACTACGCCTTTGTTTCAACCCGAGGGCAAATAGGTCAAGAGGTCTGCTCCCGACATAATCCTTGGTTTTAGGTTTTCGAGTGAATCACTTTACAACCAGATCGTTCGGCCGGATCATTATTTTCACGGGTCAAATCCACCAGGAAACATCAAAGCGGATATTTCCAGCAAAGGGTAAAGCAAGCTTTTTTTCATTTCGAATGTTCAACAGTTCGTTATTATTTTATATGAAACTCAGTTCGGTCGCACATTTTGCATATACATATATGTACGTAAACATGTATGTTATATCGTACACAGGGTTTATTTTTGTTTAACTGTAGAAATTTCTTTACTAAATTACTTAATACATAATAAGCATACTTGGAAATTATTAATATAATTAACAATATGCTATTAATTTTACTTATTGTGTTATAAATTATAATTCAAAACTAATATTTCTGTATTAAGGTATACTACAAATGGATCAGAATCTGAAAACCTTTAAGCTTTTAAGTTAACTAATTATACCTCTAAGCGTAAGATTTTAGTTATAGTATTATCGGTATTTTCCTGTGAGAGATAAGGACCGGTAAGAAATGAGCCGACATACTGAGGTCGGAAAACCGCTCGTAAATTTTGTAATACTGCGGAAACATCAATGCAATTCCTATTTCTACCGCATAGCAACATTGTCTGCGCTGCTGTCCGCTGATCTGTAGTGTAGTGATATACGACCCGGTCTAAGTGCTGCTTTATGTAGAGTTTATACGTATTTACAAATTTACTTGTTCCATGGTCGTAAACGAAACTGGTGAGACGTGGGAGTGTTCAACACCTCTCTGCGTACAACTACGCGGATTACAGTCGTGATGTTACGTTTTTTTGTTTAAAAGTTTTACACTGTTGCTACCATCCGCTTTTCTAACTCAGTTTTATTGTAAATCTATCATATCAGATTTTGTCTTAAGAAAGAAATCGCCAACAAAGGAATAAAACAGTCTTTTGTATTTGTTACATTTATGTAAGTGACTACTGCTACCACTGCTAGCAGCAGTGGTAGCCTAGTGGTTAAGAATTGAGCCTCTCATTCCGGGGGTCCTGGGTTCAAATCCATGGCGCGCACCTCTTTATAAAAGTGCG
>DWMF01000242.1:0-16492 GCA_018244815.1 Parelbella polyzona | reverse complement strand
ATTCGACACCCACGCTTGAATCTCAACCCGTAATCCCTTTACCGATCCCTTCGAGGATCTTTAGGCAGCACAAAGAATATATTGGCTCTATGTACAAAAACATGAAAAGTATATAGAATTTATATAGCTTAACGTTGAGTATCACTTTGTCCTTTTGAATTATGTCGTTTGTGAATCCGTTTCGGAATTGTATGTAAAGTTGTAAACTTGTGTTAAATGTTATACATCTATTTAAAATAAAATGAATTAGGGATGCGAAGAGGTCGAGGTCGAGCCGAGTGGCGTGCTATTGGAGAGGCCTATGTCCAGCAGTGGACGAAATAGGCAGATAATGATGACGATGATGATAATGATGATCCTGATGAAATAAAAGATACCGAATACGTGCTGCTGCTCTGAATTAATCTACTAGTAACCGCTACTCGGAAATTGTAATTACTTTAGCCTACAGATTATTTTGTAAACTAAGAGGTGTATTACATTCTTTGGGCTCAGGACTTTTGCAATCGAGATCTGAATTCTGAACCACTGGGCTGTCACTGTTTCCGTTATACCTAGCACATTTAAAGCGTAGTAGAAAAGAACAAAAGGATATGTAACTAACATACTAAAATAAGGTAACATGACGCATATAATCACCGAAGAGATAGGCAGAGAAGTGTAGTATGTAGTATACTTCCACGTTTCACCAGTTGTATTTACGTCCCATCGTGAATTAGATGGTGAGCCTATTGCCATACACCGGGCTCGATTATTAAACGAACACTGAAACACAAATAATGAGTAAATAAACATTCGACTTTTAAATCAAGAAAGAGGGCACATGATGTGGGTAATGCGAAAAAACTCTGCAACTTTGAATGATCAAGCTGGCCGCACTCATTCTGATTAGTAGGGATAGATTTTTTTCAGGCTATCGTCAATCCATCTCAGTGAGTTGTTTTTTGCTTTTGCTATGAAAACAAAAACCTTTATGTATAATAAATCTATTCAATGCTAGGAACAATTATCGTATCAAAATAATTCCAACTGATTGATACATATTAGAGTGATACGAGACAGTGTCGTCTAGTCACATACACGTGCAACCACTAGATCTACGAGGCTGTCAAATTTAGGTAAACAAAGCAGTTTATTTAGTCTCTAACAAAAATAATTGTCCATCCAGCTAATAACGCATTCAGTTGCACCGCGCCACATCACACAGTCTGATTACGTCGCACTAACGAGCGGTGAGCGCGGGTTTCATTACTGGCTACTGACTAGACAATGATTTAGCCTGTGACTTGTTCCGTAAAATTATACCGATCTGTACGAAAAATGTTAACTTACCGATGAAAGTATTTTTTATGTCGAGAATTTATAAATTATCGATAATTTTCAAAATTTAAAGTAACATATTTAATCCATTGATAACACGTAACATCTCGCCGAAGTTGTAGGTAGAAAATTAGAGTACACTCAGGTTTCCGCAGTTACGTTTGCGTCTTACTATGGAATATGGTATGAGAATCAATCCTATTATTCGAATGTCAGGCATTCAAGTTAGAGATGGCAATTTTAAAAGTGATGTTTAGCGTGTGCATATTCACTTACAAAGTCTACACTGTTGTAACATACTTGCTAAGCAAAACAACTGTACGCAACTGTACTTGCATTATGTTCTAATATGAGAGACAAAATGTTTCAAATAAACCTTAATTAGAAATAAAACGAAATAAACAACTACTGCTTGTAGATACATCATTAACATTACCTTTTGTAAGTTTTAAACAACTTTTGAATAGAATTTCATTTATTAATTACCCCATCTTCCGCCATAAGAAATTTGTTCCAGAAAAAACAGTACTTTTATTGTAACATGTAGAGGTGCCCTCAAAATAAAAAATGAAAGTAGTTTCTTACGCTATATGCGGTAACATAAATACCGAATCTATTTTACCGAAAAAAAAAGAAACAAATTAGAAGACAAAGTCACCGCAATTTTTTGACTTGGCAAAAAATAAAATCAAATTACACTGAAATACAATGTTAGAAAACAATACAAAAATCTCATCAAATATAAATCGATGATATGTAAATTGCATACTAAAAATGCAGTCGTAATATTTCATCGTAAAATGGAACTTGCGCATCGAAATGAGCTCAACAAGGACTTTGTTTCGTTCGTTTTGCTATCCGAAAGTCGCGATTTACGAGATTGATCTCGTTTTTCAATAGTCGTTGCATCTTGGCTTTTATTTAAAAAAATTCATTCAGAATCGTTCAGTTCTTTGTATAACGTTCAATACGTTTTTCTGATTAACCTTCCCATGTTAAGCTCGATTGTCTTCCACATTGAATCCAGGCGAAATTGTGAAGTCGTTTTAGTACATCCAGTTTTGTTTTCGTTTGTATTGATTTTGTTAATATTACTGATCATCATCATCATCATCATCATTATCAGCCTACTATCTATCAGCATAGGCCTTGCCTACTGCGAGCCACTGAGCTCGATCTTCAGCTCTTCGCATCCAACCACTCCCAAGCCCTTTGCGTATATCGTCACTCCACCTAGCTGGAGGGCGTCCTACGCTAAAAAAAAAGTACTCTTGCTTTTTAGCAGTCATGTTGTACATCTCATAAAGAAGGAGATGAGTTTTTGACGAGTTTCTGATGAGCTGTTGCAAGCACGACTGCCGATCGGGAGGTCCTGGGTTCAAACCCTGGGTCGAATGCTATTAAATTTTTCTGATAAAGAATTTCTAGGAGTGACTTGGAGTCTGGATCTGTGGCCGATGAATAACAATAGGCTCGCCACCTATTCCATGGTACGTAAATGGTGAAACGCGAGAGTGTAGTACACTCCTCTGCCTACCCCATCGGGGATTATAGGCGTGGTGTTACGTTTTTATGTTATATTTGATTTATATTTAAAGCACATACAACCTGACTTATTTCTTTTGGGGAATAGTATCATAAGTCCAAACTTTTTAATTCCTTCGCGCGGTTTTTAATTTTCTCAAGATTAGTCGTGTCTTGGGCACTGGTAGTTGACGCAAACTTTATTATAACTGGGATCTTTTACTAAGACCTGGAGAACGGCGAGATAATCCCACTACTTTGAACTATAACAAGGAGTAGATTTCGTAGACTTTTTTCGCAATAATCACCCTTGGTTTAAAGCTTTCGGTACCAAAGTAGGTATTTCACCTTTTGCATAAAAGATCTGAAACTGTTGCCGTGAAATGAACAGCCACAATTATATCCAAAAATATTTTTGTTAAATGTTCCTGTTTCTTAATTTACGCACTTTTTTCTTATGTTTTAATCTATCTTAGCTGTTCCCTCGTCTTGGAACAGTGCATTAAAAATAAAAGAAATACGAGGATGAAATTGGTATCTGTATGAAATGATTGTTTAAAATACTACGTACATCATTTAAACCTGAAACACCTTTTTGTTTGTTTGTTCCCTCCCTCAATTACAATACGCCAAACAACCCTGTTACCTCATAGAAAGCTAGTGTTTTATTTCAGGCGATATGTTAGGTTCCATATCATTGAATTCCATGTGTGATAAGATGAGCACCGTGTTAAGAACTTGGAAATAATTTCATCTGGTCATACTTACTATAGCTTTTTGTTATACTACTATTTGAACTTTCTCTTCAGGGGTGGTTATCTGCTAATATCAAGAGAGTGAGCTAGCTACTGAAAATTTGAGACATTATTCGATTCTCGAGAGACCGCGATTATAAAGGTACGTTGAGTTCATTTCATTAAATTGTTACGTTCAGCAAGTAATCTTGAAATAGTATTAAAAATTAACCAGTTATTTCCATATTATCAAATGTTTTAATGGCATTTCACTGTACATATAATACAGATATATTATGTTCCACTGTTTTAAGTGTTACAGACATTTTCGTTGTAATCGAAATGAAGCTACAGTTGTCTAATTCAATATGATAATTGATGAAATAATGGATAAAATTAGCTTCATACTAATTATTAAGGTTTGTTAGGTTTTCTTGATTTGGTATTGACTTATTGGATTGAATATTTGCAAAGTATACGAAGTTATTGCATTAAAGTGGGCGGGCCACGTCGGTCAAGTGACCGACAAGAGATAAAGAAGAAAAATCATTGTGTGGCGGCCACGACTCGGTAAAAAGAGCATACGTCGCCCTCCTACCAGGTGGTCTGACAACCTGAACAAGACAGTGGATAACTGCTGAATTAGGAAGACCCAGGTCCGGACAGTATGACTTCGATTAAGAAAGGCCAATGTCCAGCAGTGAACATTCAGAGACTGATGATGATGTTACATACATTGAAGTATAATTTATGTAGCACATTTTCAGTGTAAGTACATGACACTGGTAAAACTCAATATGAAAACAATTTTAGTATTCAGGAAGAATATCAATCTCGTAAATCGCCATGTTTATATTACAAAACTAACGAAACAAAGTCTTTGAATGGCTCATTACAATTTTCAACTTGCATTTTACGATGTAATATTGCAATTTCATTTTTATTATGCTATTTACGTATTACTCGTGTATGTCTATATTTGATGACATATTTGTTATCGTTTCTTACATTGTATCTTAAGTGTTTTCGACATACATACATTCCTTGTTATGTTGAGTTTATGTTGAGTCTGACATGAGTGAGTGTGTACGCAGAAGGCAGGGAGTGCCAAATATTTCTATCCTTGCAGAAGTTAAGTGTTTTTTTTACATATTTTTCCAAATCTAGCTAAGTGCGCATCATTTTTCCAAATCTAAGCATGTCTTTCTATTTGCTACGTTTTTACGTTACTTTATATGGAGAAAGTCTTGAGAAAGAAACTTAAGTTTTTTTTTACTTTTAGGCCTAATCTAACTTTTATCACAAAAGTACTATTTTCTTTCGCGTGAAGTTCATAGTTTGGGAGTCGGGTGTACTTAACAATAATGCTTTCTTTCTTATATTAAAAGAATTATTTGGAATCATTTGATAAATTTTTATGTAATCCCAGCTAATTGCAATTGAAACTTTTTCTTTTTCCTACGATATCGATATAAAAACATTGAAATTTCCGTGTAGGTTACCCCGCAAAGGGCTCACAAAGTGCTAAGTTATCTTTCTGGTCACGAAACCCATTTAAAACAATGTCACCAATAAAACTCGTAACAAAATAAAGCTTTAATTGCGAAACGTCGTATCGCGCCAATGTCGCTTTAATGATAATTTAATCAAAACTGCTTGAGATATTGCATGATTTAAAAACAAACATGATTCAATGATTCATAAAATAACATGTAACATCACGCCTGTACACGTCAATATCATTAAAAGATATTTCAAAAATTTAATTAGGCGATAAAATCAAACTCTTCAAATATTTTGTTATTTCTATACCAAATATATAGAAGTTAAAGTTCAAATCACATGTTACATACAAGGTTTCACGAAATAGGTACGTTCCTATATTAAAGCATTTTTTACTCGTCTCTTATGATATCAATATCAAGCACCACTAATGATGCAAATCCGTCAGGAATATGACACTGTAGCTTAGCCTAGGTCTACCTCGCTCGTACTATGTATTTTGGTTACTGACGAGCTGCGCTTTTCGAAAACTAGTGGAAAAAATTCAAGGAAATACAAGCAAAACTATCGCCATAACTAGGCTGAATTTTTGCAACCATTCCCTCATATCTCGCTACTTAAACCTATTATAATAGAAACTCATACATAAGTAGGTCAAATTTGTTTTTAACATTCAAAAAGCTATATTTACTTATATAATTCAAATTCAAAATTCAAATGAATTCAATTATTTCGCTGAAACGTTTTTGTTTCAATTATTAAAAAAATAATAATGTCTCGGGACATCTCTATGTATGGCCATTTGATCTCAAAATCTGTGCTATAGTATTTAACAATGTAGCCAATTACACATACGTATATATGTACATTTATATAATTGTTTTTTTACCTAAACACAGAGAACATTTTAGTGTTCATCACACCTCGTCAAACGAACATTTATCCCAAACAGGAATCGAACCCACGACTTGGTACCGATAGCAAAGTATGTTTCTTTCGTATGTATCCGTCCTATAAATTCTGTACATTAATCATTAGTTGTGGACGCTGAACTTCCTAAATATCGGTACATTCAAATAACATGACAGATTTACGAGACCTCGTAGGAATCTTGTTTATTTAATGTCAGACATAAATCTGACTGCCTATGCCATATATGTATGTATGTGTATACTCTTATGGCTACCATAGCAGCGAAGAATTAGTATTATGTATAATGGCAATTGATACCTTTCCGAGTAAATCCAGGCAACATTCCAATGCATATCCGTGAATTTAGGGTAACCGTTCATAGATTGTGGAAGATTAGTTTAGTACCAATGAATTTTAATACAGTAACTTACAAACATATCTTACATCATAACCTTATGTCCAGCGTGGGGATTATAGGCAAAGACGCCCTAGGGGAGACCTACGTATGTCCAGCAGTGGAATTAAACAGGCTGATAGTGATGATGGCCGTGTCGCATGGTTACAATGAAGTACATATTATAATATGTCTTATATATATGACTTCTTGTAGCGGAAGATTATGATGGGTCTGGGCTACTTCCTCATGTGACGTCTCAACTCGGAAAAGATCTACATATCTTATATAGTGCGAGCAAGCTTGCGTCAGTAATGTTGCTGTTATCCTTCTCATATATTTTAATTTACTGTCGGTCTGAATTTGACCATTTTTAAATCTAACTCGGGAGATATAGTTTACACATACATATAAGTATAAATACGTAAACAAAAGTGATTAGGAAATTTCTAAGCGAGTGTGCTACATCCTAGGCTACATTTCGCTTACCTTCAACTGAGGTTGTAGTGAAACGAGGGCCTATTGCTGCTAAAAAACCCCATGTAGGTATTACAAAAATTCGTGTACACCTCCCAAAAAATCTTAAATTCTCTAGGCCTGAATATATTTGTTCCTCCACAGACATATCGCTTCTATAAAACATGTTACTAGATTTTTTCTCTTTGTATTGGGCCCGAGTATGATAAATATGATTTATCGACGCAAATTCACCCCGAGACTTCGACTTGTGAATGCCGATAGCAAACATTTCTGGATCTGGAGCACGTATCGGCGTCCGCTTAAACGTGATATAAGCTGCCTACTAAAGAAAGAATAACTCTGTTTGCGTTATTCCTAGAAATGTTCAAGTGACTTTATTCAAATTCAAAATTCACTGCGAATACGTTTGGAAGGTTTACACGATTTTTGTGAGATTTTGCGTGCACTTAGTCTTTAATGTGGACTTCACATTGAATCTTTTCTGCCGAGTCTGCCAACCCCGAGTCTGTCAGCGTTTCAGATGACCTTTAGCCTTCTCGTTCTTGAGAAGAGACCTTTATTGAACAGTCGAACTATAAACAGGTTAACGATGATGTTGAGAAAAATTTCCAATCATTTAATAAAACACGAAGAGTCACTGAGCAAAGATGGCGTTGTCGCCAGTCTAGCACTCGTGACAGTTTAATTTAGTATTTAACTAGCGAAGTCTAGTCTAGCAAAGACAGTTGTGCAATGTTCAGATTTACAATGCTATAATTCACAGTTGGTTCCGGAATACTAAATGTAGATTTATAGCATTTTCTTAGCTCGACGATGCTTTCAATATCCATTCAATTGTTGAGGTGATGAAAATGTATTTTGGATACATTCATCTTTAAACCAGATTTGCGTTACCTAGCTAAATAAATGGAACTGATGAAATGTAGGAGTGTGCACTTCTGCCTATTTCTTCGGGGATTACAGGCGTGAAGTAACATTTTATTTAGCTAAATAAATATCCACGTACTCGTAAAGCCTAATAAACAAATTACAAAAAAACAGCAACACTGATAGCCTAGTGGTTTAGAATTTTTCCTTTTGGGGTCCCAGGTTCAAATCCTATCGCACAACTCATTATTTACGAAAATGAGCATTTTCATGCTATGCATCGTTAGCTTTAGCAATGGAGGAAAACAGTCTGAGGAATCCCCCATATTGTAGTTTTGTTCTGTAAAGCGTATTCAGACTGGCACTCTGCACTTGGCCAACAAGGCAACCAATGACCTTAACATTTTTCTCTTTGACACCTATATAGTATTTTAATAACGTAACGTAATATGATTTATTACTTTTCGTTGAAAGAACCATTTAAAAATAGGTAAAACAAATAATTTTGTCAACAACAGCATGACACGGCTTCATTGTGTCAACACTTAAAATTTTTCTCTCAATCCCCATGGGTCCTCGGCTTCAATCTTCACGTGCACCTCTTTGATCGATTGGAAGATTGAATATCTATTGTTGAAGTTAAGGAAAACGTCGTAAGAAAACACGTATCTACCTTAGTTTAGTCTTAGACTTTAATTAAGTTTAGTCACGCTTGCAACCGACCAACAACGCAGTCCTTTTAATCTTTTACGGGAAAATAAAATTTGTATTGCCAAATTTATCAAAGCTTGCCAGATTTATATTTTAGTAATAGCTTCCCGTTTTCCCGGTTGATCGATTCCCGGGAATGCCATTAAACTATAAGAAGCGCGTGTATTTCATCCCGTTTCCCCTAAAATCAACTGTTACGAACATAATATATTTCCTCAAAGGCCCTCAAAGGCTCACCTATAAAAAGTATATTAAAGAAATCCGATCCCGTTAGGCTGCTATTAAATATTGAATAGGTAGGACGAGTTTATGGTTACGACTACGACACGATCACGACCTGAAATCGTAAGTCCATTGAAATAATCGTTAGATATACATACTGTAACTAAGCAATAACATTTACCATTTAATTATGTAATGATTAGTTGTTATTATTGTATTGTCGCGCTGGAATCCTTACGGGGTAGGCAAAGGGTACTAATTGCCAAACATTTTTATCCTTGCAGATTTTATTCTCTTCTACGTCTTTCATTACAGTTTTTATATACGCAGGCCGGTAATAATAATAAAAATGTCTGTCTGTCATCTGCTTAATACAATTTTACAAGAACTTTTTATATGTATAGGTACAGAACAAGTGGAACGTTTTAGATAAATTCCAAGCTCACAACTAGATTCTAATTAAATCCTTTCCAAATATATGCTAGTCTAGTTAGATTTTGTTTTTCATAACATCGACTCAGCTCTCGTCCTTTTAAAACGTTTTAGCGTAGTCAGTGGTAGAACGAGGTAGCATATAGCAAAAAGGTCTTAAATTTTACAGGAAATATACGAATTGGAAGCTGTGTTTACTCGCTGAAATATGCGCTCAACAAAAAACAATTCCTTTGACGACCGGCCAACTTTGCGCATAGTGGAACTGTAACGATCAATGAAAATTACGTGTACTAGCTATAGTCCACGCTTGCTACTTTCATAGTTTCATTGTTTAGTTTTGTGTTTAGGTGTTTAGTTTGTGAAGCTGTAATTCTTTCAGACTGTTCTCGTTTGCGACTGTTACTTGTTCTATTTTTTGCGTTTCAATTTTCTGCCTAAGTTTTTTATTATATTACATATCTGCCTTCATTATTGTCAATATAAGATTTAAAATGTACTTAACACACATATGGCATATACATATCGCTCAGTTGCGACTCGAGTGTGACATCTCAAGAACACTGTCTTTCATAAAACAGTTCAAAAAGTTTGAAATTATAATTATTTGGTTATTCAAAATTCAATAATTATGATTTCAAACTTTCTGAACTGTTTAACTGTCTTTGAGATGGTACACTCTAGTCGCAAATGAGCGATATGTACTCAATACGAATGTAATTGTTGCGTAAATCAAAATTTGTAAAGTAAATATTTATTCTGTTACATGTTCAATATTATATAGATACTTCCTAAACCGACACGGAAAAAACGTGTCTTGTCTTAATAATACAATTTGGTCGGCTTCCATTCTCTCATGAAAATCGAATTAGCGAGACGCCGCGTACAGCGCTCATACTGTAGTAAGCGGAATTCTGCAACTATGAGCAGCTGTTGTACTAACGACTAACATACGTAACATCACGCTCTTATTCTCCAAAGAGATTGGCAGTGGTGTGTAGTACATTATCCCACGTTTTGCCAGTTATGTTATACATACATAAGTCCCATTATGAAATTGTCAAGTTAGAAAATATAATACCTACACCGGAAATCGAATTGAAGACTTGTTCATTTGCTACTCTTTATACTTAAAATATATATTTTATAGACATTTGATTTTTGACTTGAGTGATTTTTCCCACACAGCATCTATGCTAGTAAGACGTTTTTTCTCGCTCAGCATTATCTTATCGCCCATAGCAGCTACATCAGCACTTAGAGCTAGCCAGTAATCGAACCTCCGTTAATTATTCACGTAAGTTAGAGTCAGTGTGGAGGCTGCAGAGCGCAAATCCTGCGGTTTAAGACCACTGACCGTCATTGGCCTGAGAATGGTTTCTAATTACTTGAATAATAAATTCATTGAATTTTGTATGTCTGTGATGCTTTTTTATAAACGGTTGCTTTGTTACAGGCACTATGGCTTGGAAATAAATGCCCGTGAGCCCATGGTACTGTATATTCGCGTATGTAATGTTTGTATTGTATGCGTACGTTAAGGTTAATGGTGTAATGTATTGTAATATTTAGATACAAGGTTACATATGTACACATTTACTGTAAAAAAACCGGTAAAGTAGTATTACATCTTTGTGACAAATTGTATAATTGTATGTCGCAATTCTTGCACGAAGTAACTTTCATTTCAAGATTCATGTGAACATACGTGTTTAGCAATTATGAATTATATTATATCTAAGCGCTTTGCTAATTTACAAATTAATTATTGTTGTCTATAATGTAACAATACCTGTACCCGCTACGTCGCAGACTAGTTTCATTTATTTGTTAATATCGGCGCCTTACGAAAGCTTTTTATGGGTCGTCAAACAAACTTTGTTGGAATTCAAGCAAAGAAGTAATTTGCCAGCGTATCTTTCAAAGAGAACCCGCAACTAAAGGTAAAAGCTATTGAAATATCTTACATGACTTCGAGAGATACCACCCGACCATAGAACAAATACTTGTGTTCATCGAACAAATATTTCTTCAGCATTGCAGTCGAACCCACCTCCTAACCACGGCATACGACTAAGGACTCAGTTTCACTAAAAACTCTACTAACACCTTCTTAAACTAACGAAAGTACCAAATAAATAGTCAGTCACAAATGGTCGCTGTCGCCCATAGGCTGTTAGTGCACGTAGAAGATTCTGTATTTATAGTACGACCTTAAGACAGACACTACTACCTAAATAAAGAAATTATATTACCAACCTATAAAATTTTAAGGCTTTCAACAATATTAAACAATCGTTAACTGGTGACAATGACACAGTGATCACCCCGAACATGAGAACGCTTATGAATATTTTCAACTATACACAACATTTTAAGGTATATTTACGGCGAATAGATGCAGCCTGCAGGTGGCTGCCGCTGGCAGTGTTGCGATGTATGTAAGCACGTGCCCGCAACTCTGCCGCGGAGCGCAGAGGTGAACACCACGGAAATTTAATCAGTGCAAACCCGACATAACCTGTTCACGCTTGCACGACAGACTTGTATCAGACACTCGAGCGTACATTACGTGTTCAAATATAATACGATTTTGAATTATTATTATTATATCATCTCGCCAGGTCGTATACGGCCTAGGCAGAGAGTACATATATTCTTACAAACCACCTTCAATCATCACTCTTTACACACGATTTTGAAAATATTTATGTAACATAAAAATGCAAGAAAGGAAATTGTTCTCTGGTAGCGCGGAACATAAACTGCAAGAATAACGCGAGTTATTTTTACAATAAGTCAATTTTATAGCCGTTGAATCACAGATAATGCGGCGCAGCATCTCAAAGAGCACAAGCAACAAAGAGCGTATTTTAGCGAACGAGCCACAAATAGCAAGTTTATATACTCTTCAAAGAGTTCCGATCGCTTTCTTCATACAGCATATCGGTTCACGAAACAACTCTATTCACACAAGCAATATTTTGTATAATATATCTATGTTCGCTGTATCATAATCTGGACTAGTGATAAGGGAGGTTAGATTGTTTGAACTATTTAGCGAATGAGACTAGATGAGACGAGATAAGACGAGACGAGATGTGTGGTGACGAATCTTTGTTATTTGTCTCCGGAGCTTCGTCTAGTCACGTCGCTTTACGATCAGTCCCGGCTGCTATTCATGGTTATTGAGGTGGTCTGATAAGAAGGATTCGTATTTTGATCTGTCCCTGGTAATATTTATATTTTATTTACCTGGCGCTCAGAGTCGTTGTTCTTCATTATGCCTATAATGGTGTAGGCAAAGGAGTGTAGTACACTTCCATTTTTCACCGATTACATTCGCGTCTAAATGGAACAGGTGATGAGCTTATTACCATGCGGCGAGCAAAGATCCAGATTCGGAACCACCGCTAGACATTTGTACTAGAAAATCTAAGTTAGAAAAGACCAAAAGTGTCGCTATTATATACTGAATTAACATTATTTAAGTGTCCATGTACATTGGCCGTTCACAACCATGTCGGCATAGTTGTCTTAATAATACTTTTTATTTAGATGTGGACAGCTTGCAACAGGATCATCGAAACCATCCTCAGCAAGGAATAATGTTACGTAATAATATCATCAATTTGGCGCCTACTGAAGTTCTAGCTACTATTAGTCATAAATACGTCATGACTTGCTGCATCCACATTTGTCATAAACACCATACACGAGTAATACAACGTGCAAAAGTTAGTTAATTTAGTAAAATTAATCGTATGAGTAGTTTGTACACCCAATTAAGGCTCCGGTACGAAGTAGAGTCGCAAAATTACTACGTGAAATCGCCCAGTAATATGTCTAATATTGGCTTAATTTCCAACGGCAGCCATCGCAATACGACACATCTGTCGTCGGCAGACACTTATTCAATATCCCAGTGATTTATGAAATAATTATTCAGGACACCACTCGCCCGTTGAACTCTATTGCCGAAGTAATAAGAAAGAAGTTCGCTTGGCAAAGAAACTTCATCAAGCTGTTATGTTTTGCCCACACGTTTTGCAAACATTTGATTAGTTGGCGAGTTTGTTCGTTGCAAGTATCGCTAATTTACTTTTATTGTTATTACTACGCTTGGGTTTATTTCTCGGTGATGCTATATCCATACATTATATTAAAGTATGTATCTATCATATTTGTTACCTAATTGTACATCCAAAGTGCATATTTGGAAAAGAGATGTGCAGTTTGCACCACTGTAGATATCAAATTGCTACAATTTACAACAGTTTTTATCTTTTTTTTAAATTAACTAAGTAGGTACATGTATAAATTTTTTTTCATAAAACATTTTGAAGATATTCTTTAGTAAAATAAGTAGAGGTGGGGTGACGTCCCTGTAAGCGAACCCTAGACAGAGTTCTACACCCTCTCGCTTAAAGAAAATTTGATCTGTCACGTAATATCTCTATCTCCTACGCTCCAATTTGAAGCACATGAAATAAGTTGAAATGCCATAATTTGTGACTGAATTTGTACTGGGTTTAGCTCTACAATATTTTTTACGTCAAGTAGAAGTTCAGCTAACTTGAGGAGAGTAAAGTAATAAATATTTCTCTCTCCACAATATCCAACTCTCCAGTTTAAGTCAATCCATTTACTCTGTCCAGTTATTGTCGCGATCTCCACTCCAGAATTCGCCTACTCCACCGGTTGTCGGTTCTTCGGCAGATATGCCGAATTGGCCGCAGCCCATTGCCACTTCAGCGAGCTAATCCTTTGAGCTATGTCTATGACTTTGGTTATCTGTCGGATAGTATCATTTCCGATCCTATCCTGCAGAGAAACTCCGAGCATAGCTCGCTCCATAGCTCGCTGAGCGACTTTGAACTGGTAGACTAGGCGCACCGTGAGTGTCCACGTTTCAGCTCCGTATGTCATGACTTGTATGTAGGACGCACTGGTTGGAAACCGAATATACGATAAGCTTTTTAGACAATATTTTATAAGTTACAATGAGTACTGTTTAATATATTTTCCAAGGCTCGCAGTTAGTTCGCTTTCAGAGAACGTTATAAGCTGAGTTAATTAACTGACTCCAGCGAGAGACAATGATCAGTGCCTTAGTTCCGTAGTCATAAGTTTCAAAAGACTATTCGAGGTTCTTGTCGCTAGAGTCTCCTCCAGTGAATGTAGAGCCAGCGAGATTCATTAATAGTTATTTTAATACATATATGTATAATAGATTCGAAAAGGATAAACGTGTATATTTTGGAAACACTTCATTAAATTCAATTACTATAGATTCATTGCGTTGGTAGATTCGAACAGATCCACGTGTAATTAATAATGAAATAAAATTAAATTGAGTGAACAAGTATAAACTGAATGTTTATCAGGAAAATAGGAAATATATTCGTGCACAAATATTTTGATACTGAATGAAGTTTCCTATTCGTTTTTAGCTCTGTTATTTAATAAATTCCAACGATTCAATTTTGCAGATGTAAATAACATGTACATATTATATATATGTATGCATAATAATATATATGTTCACAATAATATATAAATCAGTAGACAAAACCACGTTGTATTCAAAAGAAGCAAATTAAAGTACAAAAGTAATTCTCAATTAACTAATATCTTTTTTTTTTAATATCCAGTAATCTATGTTGAATATTCCTATGTCAAAGTTATGCCCACTACTAGCGCGATAGTGACGAGGCGCGCGGCAGCAACAATAACTCACGTCAGCTTAGCGCTTCACTCGCTTCGGAATCTGTTAACAACCGCTCGATAGATGTCACTGTCTTATTGCGTTTCAGTATTTTCGTCATTTGTCATTGTTGTTTATTATTGAATTTATCGAAGTTAATTGTGACGTTTTTTAATTTTGGTATATTGACAGTGACATTGTTTTATTTGATCTAGTGAAATTACTCTGTTATAATATAATTAGGTACGCGTCAGTTGAAAGATAATTTTCATCACGAAACACGGTTTTTAAAATTCAGTTTTAAGTTAAAAAATACTTAAGTATTGCAACCATAAGTTTATTTTCTAAATTCTAAAATATAAATACTGGTTACTGTGAAACCATGAACTGAATTTACTTACAAATTTACAACAAATAGTAAATAAAAATTGGATAACGGAAACCACTTTATATTATTTTCTTTCAACTAAAACTGATGATTATAATCCCGTTTCCCGAATCCAATACATTTATTGTATACCTATGCGTATTTACATTTGTCCTTATAGGAAAAAAATTATCAAGGTTAGCACATTATTTTTTATTCTGATGTACTGATGTTCTGTACAAGACAAAAATACTTTCACCGTTCGTCTATTACGGCTTTCTGACTGCGGTAGAGCGCGGCTTCGTCTGAGTAGTGTTGCACGCAATTAGCGAAGTCGATCCAGTATACGTGACACCTGGATCACGTGTGCTTGACACATATCGTTAATCAACTAATACGAAAAACAGAACAAAAGCCAAAGAACGTTTAATCAAACTGAGGCCTAGAAAAGATAACCCGCAATTGACATAACAAGAAGAGTATAACAACTCACATAATGATTAAGAAAAGTAAAATTTACAAACATTACGTATCATAATACCGCCCCTATTTCTTTGAAAGGGTACATTGTACGTCCACTTTTTACTATGAGGGCTGCGCCTATTATCAAACAGTGGATACAAATTCAGAGTCCGGGCTGCTACTGGTAATTTAAAGTGAGAAAAACCCACCAATGTTTTAAACCCAGGGGATTAATACCCAGACCTTATTGCTTAGTACTTGCCACCACTAAACCAACAAGGTTATATCGCCAAATTAATATATCTATACACCATTAGACTTTTAAAATGACAAAAAAAATATAAAACAAAATGACGATACGGTATAATAGTAAATAATATAAGCCTCCCCCCTCAAATCTCCTCATATATCACTGTACATACATATATAACGCAACACTAAATCCACTATACAACAGCTAGTGAAAATAACTGCTATTGAGCCGACGCGACCGACAAAACTCGAATTAGTTTTAATCTGATAAATTCGGTTCGCAGTTTTTATTCACACGTGCGATGGTATATAACAGAAAATGGGTCAGCATCAGCCATGACTGACTCAATAGCTATGCGGCGGTAACTGTGAGTCTAGATTAAATCTTATAGTGGACATTGATCAGCTGATAAATAATCCATTTGATTTATAGGCAGTAACAGTTTAGTGGTTGAGCTTTCAGTCATCCACTCAGGAGGTATGGTACGGGGTTCAATTCCCAATACACCTCTTTTTTTATAAACCATGTCATCATCATCATCATCATCATCAGCCTACTCTCGTCCACTGCTGGACATAGGCCTCACCAATGGCACGCCACTGAG
>DWMF01000241.1:0-16503 GCA_018244815.1 Parelbella polyzona | reverse complement strand
TTAAGTCCCATGGAATAGGTGGTGAGCCTATTGCCGTACACCGGGCACGATTCCAAATTCTGAATTTAAAATTTTGGGACAACTGACATGTACAAAGTGGCTAGGTCGTGGTATTCGGGCGACCCTGAAACATACCGCCTCATATTAGTTCTGATTGGTTAATATTTTGTGGCCAAAGTCCAGGTAACTTACTTGACATTTGTGCTATGTATGAGGTTTCAAATACGACGTACGTCATTTAAGCCACGCCCACATTGAAGCCCATATAAAGTTGACATCTATGTTTAAACACGGTACATTGTACCACAAAATCAACATTACAACGAAATCGTCAAGGGTGCAGTAATTTAAATGAAAAAAATATATTTTTGCTAACGGTGTCATCTGATCAAAGTATTTTTCGTATGTTTAACCGAAATCAGTGATAAAGCAGAGAACCAAAAAACGATGAGATTTTTAAGGATTCGTCATTGGAATATAACATAACACTTGGGATTTTTCCGAAATTAGTCTACGTTGCATATTCGCTTGTTTCGTACGATAATATTACTTATTGAATTAATAAGAATAATTTTCATTGCATGTTACCACACGCCAGAAAGTATTATCTTTACTTTATTTAAAGGATATATTAATTAATAATAATGATAATAAAGATTTTCGACTTTCTTTAGGGTTAATTGTACATACGTTCAGTATAGATGGAGCAATAGAGGGATGTAGACGTCACCACTGGACACTTGCGCACAGATACCATTAAATACCTTTCACACTGGCGAAACGACGGTGAATAATCGATTATGAAATATCAATATAACATTTGATTAGCGTTTTAGGGTCATTTAAAGCCAATGTATTCATAGTACATAATGTTCATAAAAGTTCTTAAAGTCCTGTTGAATTCATTTTTCTAAATCTGCATTTCCATCAACGTGTTCCAAGCGTTGATGTGGGGGATGGATTTTTAATTAGTTCTTGGATTGTTATAACTTTATGGATGAGATATGGAAAAAATATTTAAAACGGTTTTTCGAAATGAAGTAATTTAATTTTTTTTGCTGTTCCAATGGTAATGTTCTTTCAATTGTTTGAGTATTTATTAACACTTGCACAAATAGTTTGCAAAAATAGGCGTTTTTTGAACGTTTCTCCGTCTGTCCATCATTAACTTACTGTAAATGAACCTAAGACATTTCTGTAATATATCTATTCACCACCCTATTACTGAACATTTGTATCTACATGGAAAATAACTACATTTTCAATTGCAAACCATATTTTAATTTTTACTATATACTGTCTCAAACTCGCAGTTGCTTCACCTCCCATGAACTTTATTAATTGTGAAATAAGGTTTAAAATTGATTGTTTCCAGCGTCATAGTGAGATGCAACAGTTGTCAGAACGTCTCATCGAAGAGATGAGTAGAAACGATGTACTTAACAAAACTATATGTCGAGGTATTTAATATATAAACAAACGATAACTGAGAAATAATAAAAGTCAAATCTATCTTATACTGTCCACTTTTTGCGTAAACGACATTTTCCACTAATGAGATATATATGCTAGAATTTTTATTACATAGGAACAATATGACGTGTGCAGTTATATTAAAAGTCAGTTAATTTAAAAAAATCTATAAATGAAATATAAATTGTCTGTTAAGCCGACTGTAGAATTGACAACGGGAATATCGGAAGTATAGAACTATTAAAAGTCGGAATACAATTCATACAGGCGAGAAATAAAAACCGATTATTTTATATTTTAATTGAAACTCATTTTTTAATGGTTCATATGATTAATGATTTACAATTATTCATGATATTACTTAATGTCATATATTGATTTAAAAATTGATTACGCGATTCGATTTGACACCGACGCCATATTGTTCATTTATTTCATATCTCTGGTACCTAGACTGCTACGTATAGCAAGATTTTATAAAAATTCTTCAAATAAAAAAATCTTGTGTATACCTATTGAATAAATACTGTAGAGATCACACGTTATCGATTTTAACCTTTCTTGGCATTACCACGATTTATATTTAAAAAAAATAGCGATAAGTGTTTGTAATTCCTACTAATGGCCGATCTTTATTCATATAGACACACTCTACATTCGAATATTAGCCTTTCTTATATATCTACCTTTTATATTTTCCATTTTCATGACTGAAACCTCAAGTGGAATAATGTTTTTATGTGCTGTGGTTCAAACAGTAAATATCATTTCTTAAAGTTACATCTACCCCCACTTACAAAATAAAAATAATTTAATAAACTTTATATTGTATGATAAAAATGTTACCAACTCCGTCGATGTCTTCCATATGCATAACGGTTTGACGTCCAATATATATTCAGAGTTACCTATGATTTAATATTTAAAAAAAAATGTAGTGAATTAGTCTACGACTGCTTACCACCTTGGATATGATTAGGGAACTGTTGAATAGCATCCAAAATTTCATTAAATAGACTACAAAGTATATTTAATATGAAATTGCACTTATATGCCGTTGTTACTACTGTATTCATGGATGTTTTTTAATGATAACATTTGAGCGATAAAAAACATTTGCAACGATTTCGAATAGGACGATAAAATCTACGGATCCTTTACGACTGTTATATGGAATATACACGTGACTTTCTATAGAATTTCCTATTTATATATTGTGCTCTATTACTAAGGTGTTAAAGGACGTTTTGAACTTGATGTCCTATTGAAAGATCGGCCGAAAACGTTGACTTGTGCCGCTTTTACACAATACGTGTTCTTGTTGTGGCATTGATTGCTTCATTGATCGTAGTTCAGGGGTCAGGGGTAACATGTATTGTGTACAATCGGCTTTAATATTAATGTTATGTAATCTGTTGACTTTGTACCGGTTACTTAGTGGTGTTGTTTCTACTATTTGATACGAGGGTAGATAGGTAGAAAATTGACATGGGGTAGTACCCGTTTTTTAAGCTGCATTCGTTCCGGCCAGCCGGCCCGTGTTCTAGAACTTTCTTTGTACTTATTGTTACCATTGTTGACAGCCAAATGAGATAGTACCGTGTCTGATGCGTCACTAGTCTGACTGATGATGGACTTTCTTGTAGACACCGAAGCCGTATGTTACTATGAAGTAATTTGGACACTAAATGTTTCAGTTACGTCTGGATCTGGAAGTGGTTTTCTTCTTTGTCGTTTTAGGTAAATAGGGCTTCCATTATACTTTGTTCTGTCCTTGTATGAAGTTCAATTGTATCTAAATCGTACTGTTTCTATACCAGTGTTCATAAATGTTTCTTTACATAAATAACCATGAATTTATATCTCACTAGATAATGGTTAAGTATGCATTTCTAAAAATATAGATAGATCACCGAGCTGTTGACCAGCTAGTCACTGAACCTAGGACACTTAGCCCTATATACCGTTATGGTGACGTCCCAAGTGTTTCATCTATTACATTACCGATGTAATTTGCACCGACTTGTTTAACTTTCTTTGTCAAATCTGTATACATATTATATAAGTATGGTATTTACAGAATACAATACATAAATGCAATTGAACTAAATATGCGTTTCATGTTTTAAAAAATTCCCATAGATGAAATTCCCAACTGAAACTTATGCGTGTACGCGCCCGTATCCAACGTACGCACGTTACGTGCCTATACGTATAGCCAGTTTTTCACGTAAACGCGTGTACGTGCTGAACGTAAAATATACGTGATTTAACGTTAACAATCTGTCCATTAAATTTATTGAAACAATTGAATCTCCATTGAATATTTCTTATTATGTATATGTAAGTACACGTTATTCATACATTGTTCTTCGACATGTACAGGAATTGATTGGTCACTATTTCGAACCAATGAAGAAATGTAACAGTTGATTTTCGTTTTAATTTTTACTTCCGAACTTTGTGTAAGTGTTGTTTTATTTGTCGTAATATTTTATTTCGATTTAATTCTTTTAAGTTCCTTTTTCTTTTGTTTTATCAAAATTTATATATGCGTACGAGTACTTTTAGGTCATTGTCGTACCCGACATGAGAGATGGTGGAAAAAAATACTTTCTATAGCTCTAAATCTGTATTGTAATGCATAAAAAAGAGGAATTGATCAATAAATAGGTCGTTGGATTATTAAATGTGTGTGTTACATGACAAATGTATCACGAATGATTCTGTGTAACGGCCCCTATTCTGGGCGCGCTCGTTATAATTTCGAATAGCGTATTTCAAGCGAAATGCGTTCATTTATCATGTTAGGAGATAATTGAGTTTCTGATAGTCACTGTATATCTAATACGGATCTATTTCTAACATCAGAGTATATAATACTTAGTACCTAACATTGGAACACTTGTCGTCCTAATCGTCCCGAAATCCATTGAATATTATTAAATAGATATATAAAAATTGCAATAGCGTTTATTGATGTTTTATAATATAACAAGCGTTGGTATAACATGTATATAATTGTAACAATTTTCATATTAAACGTTTGGATATGAATACACGAAATATTGGAACGTATTATACTTGACATTGGACTCATTCGACGGTTATTCAGAAGTTATTTCTGCATATGAGTTATTTATGTGTTGAAACATGTAAAACAACTTGTCCATTTTGTATACAATATATCACAGACTTTACTAGTACCTAGTCTAACTTCTACATTTCTATACATTTCTGAAATAGAAATGTGTTGTCCATTATTGTTCAAATCCAGATAAAAAGATTCTATGTAATGTATATTTTTAATTATTAGCAGAGACTGGAGATGGTCCGTATTAGATCTATAAAGCCGTGTTGTCACTGCGGCACTACGAAGGAAATCAGCTCACATAAATTATTTACTGCTGCGAATGAAAAATGCTTTCTAACAATTAAATTCGAGACGTGAAGAACGAATGATTTATCGATCGATCCGAATGGATCCGTTCGTTCCAGATCGCTAAGTGAAAGCGCGGCTTAAGACGATGCTTGTGTGGAATTATCGATTGAACCGCTTTTGTATATTTCGCTTGAAGCCAAAGATGTAATGTTTTGTTTTTGTGTTCATCTGTTTAATATTATTCCAAGGAGTTTTCGTTTATGTTAAATGTATATTATTGCAGGAAAGATGAAAAAATATCGCATAATTGTACGGGTGCCTCTGGATTTTAAATTTTCAATGTTATTCGATTATAAAATATAATGATTATAATCTTAACGTTCAAAGTTTCGGGGCGCTCCAGTATCCGTATAATATGTTTATTTTAAGGTATTATTAAGTTGATGGGATTTCGTTTCTGTAACATACGTCTCTGCTTACTAACTTATTATATCTCACATTGTATGTATATTGAAGAGTATGTCTAATATATATTCCTTAGTTAAATTGTTACGAAGAGTTAGTACTAAGCAATAATGTCACCTAATATGTTGTATAAACGTTTGTTGAGAGTTGATACAACTGAGTCACTTACATTAGTTTTTATTTAAATTAAAAAAAAAAAACAATGAAAATGTATTTATTTATTAAATATGAATTAACATTCATGAGTATTTGTTGTTTTATTCTTAAATCCAATAGCTCATAATAAAGACTACACGGGCTTCTCTATCTCCCTTTGCTGCAAATTCCAGGATTTAGCTGAACATCCTCAGTTTTGAGAAGGTTTTTATACATATATCATTCTATGGTAAACATTTGCGTAAAAACGTAACATCACGCCTGTAATCCCCGAAGAGGTCGGCAGAGGAATGTAGTACATTTGCATCTTGTAAATACCTCATTATTAGTATTCAGTTTTATAATACTTTTGATTATTACTTTACCGACATTGGGACCAATAGTCATGGTCTACAATTAATTGTATTGACTATTCCAGAAAGTAAACCCAAAGATGTATTACTTGTAATACATATGAAGAATAAAAGTGCCGTATGGCAAAACTCCTCGCACACTCAATTTCTAGAATACTAGTTTATACAATGACCTCACCTAATGCTATCATATACACGTTACTCAAGATGGATGTGATTATCATATACATATTACACATGGTAAAACCTACAGCTTCCAAAAGGGGGCTACATAAAAGATCCTGCGATGTATCATACAGTAACGAGTCTACAGACAATTTATTAGATACAGCAAGCAACGACGTCCATAGTTATTATCATTTAAATAAACATTATACTTATAATTAAATAACAAAAAGGTTGCAGAAAATAATCAAATATAACAAATAGTTATCAACAGATACAAGTATTTAATGAAAAAAAATTCGTTCATTCGATGTACTTCGATTATAGAAAAGCGTTTGAATCGGTCTGTCATAGTTAGCTTTTGCTATAAATCGATATGAAATACACCGCCACATAACACTTAAAAAATTGTATTTTGTCATAGAATGTACTAAATCTTTTTTTTTAACAGACCGGAATTAACAACTGAATCGAATGAAATCGAGGGAGGCATCTTTCAGGGAGATGTATTAAGCCCTTTGTGGTTTCGCTTAGCTGTAAACCCTTTTTCAGAAACACACCAAAACGAACATTGAACTGTATGTTAAGTGCTTGTTAATTGAGTCCAGTGACAAATACTTTTTTGCTCCAGAGAATAAAACTGAAAGATTTCGTGTTCGTGTATGTACCAGCACCAACCTTCAAATCGGATCAGACTGATGTTAACACTGACATTAAGCGAAAAAAATATGAGCAATCGTGAAATTAATTACATTTTTGAGTTCCGTTATCTACACATACAAATTGCACATTTTGATAGACATCTGTTACGCACATGTGTCTATATAGAAATGTGCATTTGCGTGCAATTCGTTTAATTCTTTCGAGTACTATAATTTTTTAAATTGTACTTTATACAATGTTCCACGGCGTTACCATGCTTCGACTTTCTGTGCCTTCAACTGAAGATAGATGTGAACAAGTTAATTCAGTAATAAGCAGGAATAGTTCATTGAAGGAACCTATGCTTCACAGCATGCTGAATCGCTGCTAGATATTGACCTACCATTAAAAAAACTCCTTTACGCGAGTCAATTTGGTATAGAAGTCATTTTTAGTGATTAAAAATCAATTCGACTCAAAAAATGTCAGAGTAGGTAATATCTCGTGGTCTACCATTAAAATGTTTTCTTAATACGTATTTCATAATAATAAGAATAATAATAATATCGGCGGACATCTCCAAACACGGCCTCCTGATCTTAAAGTAAGCATCACGAGAACTTGTACGAATATTATGTTAACCAAACCGTTAACAAACTACATATATACATACAAATGTATACTTATATAGATATTTTTATACGCCCGGGCGGACACAGAATAAATACTTGTGCTCATGACACAGATATTTAGATTGGTTGGGACTCAAATCCGGTAATCCCGGCACAGCAGTCGGGCACACTACTGAACCAACGGGACGGTAATTTCTCTTTGGGCCCGCATTATTTCATAGCGTGTTTCATTGCAACACAGTGTAAAGAAACAGTAGACCGAGCTAAAGATTCATATGTATTCCAATCGTTATTCCATCTAATCTGGTTGAAAAGCCACAATGCTCGACAGCGATACATCCCACTTGTAAGGCCTCCCTCCCACCACCCCCAGCTCAACTCAGCTTAACACCAAAACTGTACACGTGGACTCTTCTATATGTATGGTGATGGCGTAATAGTAATGTTTTCTAGGCGGGCAAGAAATGAGTAGAGTCTGCTTTAGTGACAATTTAATTGATGTACTTAAATAAATTATATATTATAGTTACTTCAGGTATGCAAAGATAACTGTATTTGGCACTCCCTACTTTTAGTTTACCGTGTAAGGGACCTGCGTGATGATTTCAACGAGAAATCATCATCGTCATTATCAGCCTTTTTCCGTCCATTGCTGGACATAGAGCTCCCCAATAGCACACTGAGCTCGATGTTCAGCTCGCCGCAATTTAAGGTCGTTCAGCGAACTGCGGAGAGGGCTATGCTCGATGTTTCTCTAGATCAAATCAGAAATGAAACGATCCGACAGTGAACCAAAGTTATCAAAGCTGGCAGTGGTTGGATGCGACGAACTTGAAATAGTTCTTTCTTTATTGATATAATCATATATAAAATATTTTTGATACAAAACATATACATACCCACATAATACTAATATGCATTCGTTAAATATTGATACATGGAAGACGATATTTTGTAGCTTCATAATAATTATACATGACATATAATAAAAATAACTTTGTATTTTGTAAAAAAACAACACCGATTTCCTTGGTTTTATAAGTTACAAATATTTTTACACATTTAAATTATTTTCATTCTATAATATTTTCGTTTTTTTTTCGGCCATTAATAAACAACATCTGAACTAGTAGACGCATTAATTATAAAGTAACATTATTTATTACTTTAGAATAAACAGTAACAGCTAAAGAGGTCCTTTAAAAAAACATACAAGATTCTTCCCCATTTCTAATGTAAGTAATAAAAGTACACACAGTATTTATGTTAAGCGATATACAGTTTGATTACTTCGTTAGTCGAGTTGTTGCAAGCGCGACTGCTGATCGAGACACCTTGGGTTCGATCCACGGGTTGGGTATTAATTGAATTTTCTAACTTTATATTTCTATTAACTGCTCGGCCCCTCGGACTCGTGCCCGGTGTATGACAATATTTTAATATACTAAAATCCATACATAACGACGAGGAAAACTGATTTATATGTACTAATTTATTTAAGAATATACAGTTCCGCTCCATTCCTCTTCTGTTCCTTGAATCGCCGGCCGATCCACCGGTATTCTCTTCAGTACAACTGACCACGTGACAATAGTTACATTGCCTTGCCACCGATACAGTTATTCAATTTAAAATAAATATACTATTACTATCAGAAAGGGATGGTCATATTGTGAATCAACGGTGAGTGAATTTTATTTAATTTACTTTAGTAATTTTTTGTTTCAACCAGGCTAATTGAGTTAGCAGTTTTAATTTAATTTATATTTGATTGGAACGTAATGTGAAAAAAAAAATTCTTTTGCTGATATTTTAAATTTTTTTATTCAAGATTTAATTGTTGTGCGGAATGTTTAATTCATTGATACAAAAGTATAACAACAATTTAAATTGTGAATCCTTTAAGTTTATTTCAGTGGATATTAGTGTGTGTATAAATATAGTGTCATTAATTTTGATCATAGATATAATATATAACTTTAATCCTCCTTCATTCTAATATATTGGAATATGAGGTTCCTTACATACAATATTATTTTGACATTTTCTTTAATTTAATTAAGTAGGTACATAATTTATAAGCTTCGGTCCTGTATGTATGTAATAATATTGTGAAACCAATACAATTAATATGCATTATTAAAAGAAATCGATTATATTGTACCCTGTTATAAATTTGACACAGTTACCATTTTATGAAGTATGTATGTATGTATATGTAAGAAAGTATACTACGATACCTTCTTACCAATAACTATACTTCAAATCGTACACCAAACATGAAACACTGTAACAAAAACAAACGTTACGCTATATTTTATTTAGAAATAAAAGAACAAACTGTTAAAATCGTATTATTTAAAACAAATCACGGTCACTTTCGTTGTATAATATTATTTCAAATTACAACATAATTATGATTTTAAATTGGACTTTTGTCAAACTGTTCTTACGCTTTTATATTCAATCATATTAGGCAATTTTTTGGTTATTATTAAAACTGTAAATGAATACGCATTTTTAATACCAATATTACAATGAACTTTATTTACTAGCGATAACACAATAAAATTAAGTATCAGTATGTCTTTACATATTATAATTCTTTAAAACAGACGATACGTAATATATGTATATATAAATCACATTGAACAAAATCCAAACATTTTAATTAAAACGCGCGAAAATGGCAGCTGTTTTTCATTCCCGCGTCCCCGTCTTCCGGTAACTTGACAGCTGTCAAACTTTTGGCGCGAAACTGCTGTAGCGCGACGAATGCGCCAACAAAACTGTCTTTGAACAAAAGAAAAACGATACAAATTATCCTCATTTAGTGGTAATTTAATAAACTTAACTAAATTATAGGCATTTAATTCAATTTAAGTCTTGTGCGACGGCTGAAGCGCCAATGCGCGGTCAATCACCTTCGCTTCGACTATAATGTTACATAACACAGGATAGGCTTTAATATTCGTTTACTTCATTTGAAATATTCTTGTATTTACATTCAAAAAAATAATCTTTATTAAATTTCACATTCTTAGTAGTCGTAACATATAATACAGATTATCGTACATTTAACTATCGTGACTTCATAATTTGTAGAAGTATGCAATGTTATGAATGAGTTTTCTATCAAAATCTGAAAAGTCTCAATAAAGATATGGAAGGGATGGAAATGATTTATGTTTAACGATAGGCGTTAGCGACATTATTAACGCACGCTATGTGATAAGCGATTATAAAATCCGTGAATTATATAGGCCTCGAATTCTAAGACATGAAAAATGTTGTTAAGTAAATGAAATACCTTTTGAATAACCTTTAAGAATATTCTAACACCACAAGTAATTGAGAATTATAATTAATCCCCGAAAATTTAAAAAATATGTTACGTATGCGTTAAAAGAATCCGTTCTTCCATAATATATGAACTTTAGATTAAAGTGTGTATGTTTGTATAGATATTTGTGTCCATACATCATATATGTTTTCATATTAAGAAACGGACCACTACTTGTTAAATTTAAATTGAAATAAAATTTTCGGTTAATAAATTATTGGACAAAATGAAATGACTGTATGTTCACAGATGGAAGAATCCCTTGACGGCCGTGAGACAGGTGCTGGAGCTTCCGGTTTCGATTCGGCGGCCATTTTAAATGATGACGTGTCGCCAACCACCAGTTTTTGCTACAACATCCCTAACTTATTTAATGGGTAAATCTGGCATGAAATTATTATAAAAAAATAGATGTAGTAATAGAACAGTCACAATGAAGTAAAAAAAATGTAAACTACTTTGTAATTTTACAGAATTTCGTATTTAACGTTTTATATAAAATAAAGTAAATCTGTGCGTGTGAGGTCTTATTAAGGTTGCTATGGTCATTTCAGGGACAAAAAGCCACCAAGAGCCGGTTGGATACTACCCCGTATCTTTTGCAAAGTAGAAAAACATAGGGATATACAGTTTTCGGGTTACATGTTCCAAACCTTTTCATTATTATAGTGTCCCAATTTTATGTAAAGACCTTCGGTGTGAAAGGCATTTGATCGTTATCAGGTGACTCCGCTGGGAGCTGACTTGTCTGAATTTTATTCCGAGACGTGATAAGGACCCACTCACATTACTATGGGTCATACCACACTTATCGTAATGAAAAATTTTTGGTAACTAGTATTTTGGTTAAAATAGGCACAGTTTTTATTTGACGTTCTTTTAATGACATATTAATTTCGAATCGCTGACGTTAGTGAATTATGAAAGCTCAAATATACTTTATTGTAAGCGTAACCGTCAACGATATCAAAGGTCTCATTTCGTAGCAAGCGATTAAATGAAGATGAACATTCTGGTGCTGTTATTGATACCAGATTTCCAAATACCTAATAGATATAAGGACAGCAAATAAATTCTTACAGTTGATATTTAGACCGTTTATGTTACTACATTCTTCTTGTTTTGTTTTCATTCCATTTAATTAGCAACGCAATTGTTCTTAGACACTATTGTTGATAAATATATGTATTGTATATGTATATTTAATGTTATATATTATAATTGTAACGTTAGTAATATACACGCTACAAATAGTGGGGACTACATTGGAATTATTGGACAATATCATATTATATGAATTTCATTAATATGTATAATGCGTATAAATATTATTGTCAATAAAAATATAGGTAATAAATTAATGAAATTTATAATTATTAGGAAATGATAAATCACTATAGCTAATTGAACGAATTATATGTACGTATGTATGAACAAGTCGGTAATTCAAGTACATTATTTTACCATAGGCTGGGTCCAGGGTCAGTTCTCTGCGAGCGACCAGACACCGAAACTGGAGAATCTTACGCGAATGCGGAGCCGACAGAAGAACCTGTCGATCAGCAGTACGAAGATGATGAAGAATATTCTCCTAACTCCGGTAAGTTTAATTTACTGATATGTAGAATTGAAACATATTTTATATGATTTTTTCTTGGTGGTATATCACAAGCTGAATAATTTTACTTGGTTATTGTGTTTTGTCTCGCTCGAACTTAAAGCGCCATGAATCTAATAGAAAGAGACGCTGAATGTATAAAATACGTGCTAACAGTATAAAATACGTTTTGTTGGGACTAAGTGACGAGCATGGGAAGCGGTTTATAGACGAATAATTCCTTCTCTATATGAATTTAAATGAAATCGATGCCCCTGCAATCTCAATGAGAAGTAATATTCTTTGAATAATAATAATTCTAGTGATAAGCCAACTAATTAATAATAAGACGATAATAACCTTCCTAATTATGGTGCATAATATGTGGGATGAATTTAGTATTAAATTAATTTATAATGTGTCCGCTTACCATCCTATATATCTCAAAAAAACAATTACATAGATGTGATGTTTAGAAAATCAATTTTTGCGAGAAGACTGTGATATGTTAAAATCAGAATTTTTCGGAAAACGGCTATAAAGTCTCAAAACATAATTACTCTGTGACTACATTCTATGTGATTCTATGACTTATGGCTATGATAATAGTCGAAGTCATAAAATCACAGTTTTATGCAAATGAGCGAGATGTTCGTCTGTTTTTTCCTTCTAATTTTGTTTTGTTTCACCAGGTTCCAAAAGTGATATACCGAAACGGAAGCAACGCAGGTACAGGTAAGTACATGTTATAAGAATTAATATTTTCAAAAGACCATTAGTATCCGTAATGCTGCTTAAATAGAAATCGTACTGGCAAATAAGTAATTTAATATGCAAAAGCGCAGAAAAAATATATTTTGGATATATGTTTGCGTTCAATTTTTATGGATACACTATTTGCAATTTAACCCTAAGATTACGAGGCTCCGTGGCTACGTATCCGTGATGATCTGACGTAGGTCGACCGTAGATCGTAGACATATGAAATTCGTAGCACACACAGCCACGTAACCGGTGTGGTATTAATTTTTTTTATTTTCTGCATTGTTCTCTCCACATTAATTTCTAGAACACAAAATATGCATTCAGCATTTATTTGTTAGATAGACTGACAGGTTAGCTTAACATCCGTTTGATGTCAATTTTAAAACGTCAAATTTGACAGTTCTTGTCTTGTTAATACTAACACTTATAATAGTCACTTTATTACGAAAAGAAAGAAGGGAACATTTAAAAAAATGCTCGTCGACTCTGTAAGATTAAAGATATTTGAGACACGGGGTTCTGTATCAACTCCGTAAGTTACCTAGCGTGATGGTATAATAATAATTAAAATAATTCTGATACGTGTCGATGTTTATTATCGAAAAGCAGTAACCGGAAGTGACAGGTTTAACAAACATTGTAACACGCGGAAGCACTTGCGAAAATTGCTTGTTAACGAAAACTCATCTCACGGGTGATCGGATGTTGCCCGCGTTGTTTAACTTTAAATCACCTGCCATACTATAGTTCGCATATCAATGTATCGGGTACATAACATAACACAACATCACACATAATTCCCTAAAGAAATAGGCAGAGTATAGCAGTATTTTAGACTACAAAAATGTCTAATTAAAATATCAATATAAAACAAATTGTTGTGTATACATACTACATACAGTGCTTGCAACTTATTAAAAAAAAATTGAAGTACTCATTTGTATATAATATATTACTGTGCATCCCAAAAGCGTAGTGTATTTTAATTTACACTGACTTATTAAACACCATTATCAATTATTTGTAATATCAAGTTTTTTACTGTTTGATTAATATTTAATATCTTGTCGTTTTTTAACTTAAATATCTTTGCAGTATAAATGATCTAGCGTAATATATGGTCGTTAAGGATTATTACATAACTTCAAGACAACTAGGTTAGATTAATTTTGTTCTGTTGTTTTCACACAACAGTACATGTTATGAAAAAACAATCATCAGTAAGTATCAAAAATATTGCAAAAAAATGCTTTCAGAACTACATTCTCCAACGTTCAATTGGAGCAATTAGAAGCTGCTTTCCACAAAACACATTATCCCGATGTTTTCTTCAGGGAAGAGTTGGCAATGAGGATCGATCTTACTGAAGCTAGAGTTCAGGTATGGGTTCAGTTTCACATTTTATGTACAAGATACTCTTAATTTAATATTGACCAGATCGCTCCATCTATCATATCGCTGTTGTCTTTGTGACATTAGTGTTAAAAGAAGTTATTTTCTCTTAGAACTATACATTTTAGTATGGAACACTACTAAAGATCGGTAGTCTTAACATATGCATTAAAATGTTTATTTCATACATTCTTAATAATCAAGGTAAGATTGCGGAAGGGTTACCTGAAGCATATATTTAGTAGAGCTCTATATCACTTTCTTAGAACATGAATTAGCTCCTTTCAGCAGCGACTATTTATTGTGCTTGAGGTTTCAATTTATATCAGTTGATTGTAGTAACCACTTAACAGTGGATGAATTGATTAACCATTTCATTTGCTGTTATGTTTTAAAACGTCCGACGTGAAATGATATCAGCCATGTAAATGCCGTATGCAATTGGAGCGTAGAAGAGTTGGTGGTGGCCTAGTTGTTGAAGAAAATTTAACTTTCCCTGACTTGACCTACATTGGCCTGATATCGTACCGAACCTTAACTAGTTCTTTTAAAGTCAGAAAGAGAGTTGGAGTTAAAAATTTAAACCACTTTTATGAAATTACTGTGACGCCTTTCTGCTGTAATCACAGAATGTGTAACGGGATATCGATCTAAACGTTCATTAATTATATGAATGGGATGGGTATGAGATAGAAACCACTACAACCTAACTAGATCTATTAGAGCTCAATCCTATCGTAGTTAATAGTTTCCGTGACCTACTGTTCGTAAGAATCGTGTAACGGGTTAAGAAGGCAGAGTTTAGATATCACGTGGTGCAATCCAACCATCCATCAAGAAGTGAACCCACCATCCTCTAGGAGTTGACTGTGAGCTGTTGTTAACTAAATTTGTGCTAGCTATAACTGTGAAAAATATAAGCACGCTTTTATCATATATTAATTATTAATGTACAACCGAACAGTTGATCCAAAACATGCTAGTTTTTCTAAAAATTTCAAAAAATTTGCTACCCTGTCCTATAGAGAAAAATATCACAATATTACAATTAGGTACAGAACTTAAAGAATAAATTTCAACGACAAACATATAGGACTTAAGCACATCGTTAGTTTAACTGGGAACTTTTTAAATTGCGCAGTACTCTACCTGTACTAAGTACAACTATTCGAATTGCGAAGGCGAACCAAGTTTCGAAACTTTCGCTTACAAAAAGAGAATTGTATATAAAGGAGGTTATGCGAGAGTTTGAAAAAAAAATAGTATGAAATATCAAGCTTTTAAATGCTTCAATTCTTAAATTTGACTGGATTGAGTTTTTGTTTGTGACTGACTTTTTAAATAATATTTAGTGACATTAGTCAAGACTTTTAAAATTATATAATCTGATTTAAAGTAAAATTTTATTTTAATTTAATTATATTATTACAATGTTTTAATTTAATTATGTAACATTTTAATGATACTTTTTTTTAGCTTCTACAGAGATATATAAATATTATTGAACAAATCATTGTTCCATTCTTTTTTCTTGGTGGTATATCAATATTTGGAGGTCGAACCTCTTGTGACAAAGAAGCTTGAAGCTGACCGTTAGAGGCACACTGGAACTATGTGTTGAAGCAACTTATGCAAACCACGAAATTAAACATGTTAAACTTAGCTACCAACCTAAGAATCAATTAATCTCTACAAGAATAGTTTGACACTATCGCATAGATAGATATTGTAACGCATATTTTCCATAAGGATACACAAAAACTACGATTTTTGATTGGGTGATTCGTGAAAAACTTGTCCCGCTTCTAATACTATTATATTATACCATATATATGTATTTTTGTCGATTTACAGGTATGGTTCCAAAATCGTCGTGCTAAATGGCGAAAGCAGCAAAAAGCTGGTTGCGAGCCATATCCAACCAGAGGGCCTAGGTCTCCAGATCAAAGATCTTCTTCAGCACTGGCATTGGAGATGAGGGATTTTATAACTATACCAGGTGAGTTAATACCAAATATTCCTGCAGAAGATCTCCGGTATATATGAGACACAGCTCCAATATTAATTAGTAGAGTTCCGGATCGGCGAACAAAAAGGTATCAAATGTTTTAAGACCGCCTTGACAACCTTCGACGAGC
>DWMF01000240.1:0-16522 GCA_018244815.1 Parelbella polyzona | reverse complement strand
CACTATTGCCATACAGAGCCACAAATCCAAATTCCGCGCTACTGCAGAGGATTTAATTTAGGGAAACTCAGTAACACTGCCTGACCCGAGGATCGAATACATGGACTCTTGCTCAGTAGCTACGCTTGCACTAGATCAACGAGGCGGATAAAATCGTCTTTCATTTAGGACAAGATCCTTTAAAAATATTTCTCTCTGTTTTAAAAATATATCTGTGTGTTTACTAACCAAGAAACTATATGTATGTCTCAATAAAAAATGTATATTTAGTAAAATAATCCGGAAGAACCAAATCAGTATCGGTGTAGAGTAAAAACGAAACAGTACACGAGTGGGCTGAGACAGATCCGTCTCGACAACCCATCGAGCTGTTATATTTTAAAATCATGCCGGTGCCAACTGTCCCACAGAATATAGGTCAATGCTCCAGTGTACGATATCGTACCCGATATTATGCTATCACGCTCCATGCGCGTTCTCATGCGATCATCTTTAAACCATCACTCATCTATATATTGATACGTCAAGCCAAATACTTGTGGACCTATATAAAAACGTTTGACCAAACGCAATAGAACACGAGTATGACTTGGTACAAGTAAAATTTTACTACAAAAGGAGGATAAAAAACTAAAGTTGATTCTATGTTATTAGGTATTCTAAATACCTTAAATTGAATTGACTTTTCATTGGTCGCGTGGTTGCAAGCGCGACTGCCAATCTGGAGGTCCTGGGCTCAAACCCGGATCGGGTACTATTGGATTTTTCTAATTTAGGATTTCCAGGCGGGGTCTGGCAATAGGCTCACCACCTATTCCATGGCACCTAAACGTAACTAGTGAACCGTGGGAGTGAACTACACTCCTTTGCCTATCGACCTACACTTATATCGACCCGAAATGCAGCGTTGTCCAACTGCATTATTACACTACTAAACAGTAAACACACACTTCCGACATATTCTATTGAAAATTCTCACGTTCACTGTAACGTAATATCTAATTTTAGTTATTCGTAATCAGTTTAAGGAATTAGTGTTGCTGTTTAATATTGCATTAATTTGTTCTAAAGAAAAAACCCAGAACTTAAACAATTGTCTTGTCCATTGTCATGCCGTAATAAGCGAGATTAATGGTTGTTACTGGTAGAAACTCGCTGACTAAACTTATCTCAGTAAAGTTCTTGATAAAACATATATACGTTTCTAATTAGAACGGGAATGCGCTATTTGTTACGGCGCCAGCGTTACGGGCGCCGACAGTTATGTGCTTTTGTGAACTTTCAATGCAGAAATTGCAGAACTTCGAGGCCAACGAGATATACAGATCCCTGTTAAATTCCTAGCTCGACGTTGATAAATGCCTTTTATTATTGCTATTCTGCAAATAACAATTCATTACGTATTATGCTCCGGCTCCACTGGTGACCTAACGCGTTAAATATCGTATATAATGTTAGGTACATAGTACCTACATAGTTGAAGTAGGCGGCTCACACGTGAATAGCTTTTGTTTCTGATTTATGTGACAGAATATGAAGTGTCTTATATGTATGTTGTTATCAAAGGAATGAGAGCAATACTATGTAATCTTCTAAACACCTTGACTTTCCATCGAAGTGAATAATATTTACGTTAGCATCCTGACCGTTTGAGAAGGATCATTCGAAATTATATTTATATATAAAGTTAGAATTGCTTGTACAAAAATAAACTACACACACATTACGTTAAACATATATATGTACGTAAATTACATTAAAACCGTTTATTACAAAGTTATTATTGCGTGCTATACTGCACAGCCGCATACGTGTCAGTCTTTACATATCATATCGTTATTCTCGGCAGCTAATAAATATAAACATCGACGTCATTTCTTGGGATGGTGTACAGTCTACTTTATGATTCCATGAAAATCGTGTCTCACATCTATAATGAGATAATACAAATGGGTAAAAGATTTATCAGATATAAATCTATTTAATTTATACCTATTATTAAAATTATGTTACCGATTGATCTGTTTGTCTAGTTGTGAACCTTGACTATTAAACCAGGCGTTGTCGGTTCCTTTCCCGATTACAAAGTTAAATTGGTCCGTTAAATTTATACTGATTCCGACGGTCCCGTTGATCGAGTGGTTAAAGAAAATGATTGCTGACACAGGGATCGTGAGTTCGATTCCCAACCTGGACAAATATTTGTGTGATGAGCACAAATGTCTGTTTTATGTCTAGGTTTAAGAAAGGCATTATATAAGTTTACATATATGTACTTATAAATAGATGTATTAGTTTATCAATCTGCTAGCTACCATAGCACAAGGTTTCTTTAGAATTAAATAGCAATGTATGGAGATGGCCCAAGACGTAAAGTTTTAGATACATATAATTTATAAATTGGACGCCATGGACGCCACCTAGTTAAGAAGACCGTTTTATCACAAAATATTATAATAACTAATACCAATGATTAATTATTATATTAGTTACACGTGGCGTCACAGAGGGTATTTACAAGTGTAACCTATTTAATTATCCTTGTTGGAAAAACAATAATACGTTCTCAAGCCTTTGTTTATTTAGGATTATGTTTGCACGTTTGAAACCAGGATGTAATTAACCGCGCTATTACAATATTAACATACATAGTTATCGGCCATAGCGATCCAAAACGCACGAGTGGCACCTCACTCGTGCACAGTGCGCGAACGAACGCACACAATCTTGCGTAACTAAACCATTTACCATAGACAAGACTAACGTATTATAAAACGTCAAATAATTTTGCCATAGGCACGCGTTCCACTTGAATTATAGTGGCACCTCGCTCATGCGTTCCGTTCGTATGAGCGTGCACATTGTTGCGCAACTAAATTATTTGGAAACGGTTTCCATAAACAAGACTCTCATGACACGTTAGGTAATTCTAAACGCTTGCCTAGCGTTCCACTTCAGGGCTAGGAAACGGAAATGCCCTATTAAGTTACTGTAGATAACACTGCACTCATAGAACCATAACTCATAGAACACAACAGTACTAAGTTCGAGCATGTTTGGTGCCTACAATAAGAACACAAAATTGCTTCTGTATTTTAAAAACAGGTAGATGTCTTATATATCGTTCCACCGCGGTAAAGGTTATGTCGGACTCGCCCTAACTAAACCCCAGTGAAATTTTAATAATTTTTCACGAACAGGAATAGATCCCATGATGATCCTTCTGGCCACGCCTGTAATCCCCGACGGGGTAAGCAGAGGACTGTAGTACACTTCCACGTTACGTTACGTTACGTTTAAATCCCATGGAAAAGGTGGTCGTGGTGAGCCAATTGCCATACAACGGGAACAATTCCAGACTCCGAGTCACTACTAGAAATTCTAAATCAGAAAAATCTAATAGCATCCGACCCGGGATTTGAACCCAGGACCTCTCGATTAGCAGTCGCGCTTGCAACCACTCGACCAAGCAGCCAGTCAGTTGTTTATTGTAAGATATATTAACTTGTATGTATAATACATTTTCATTAGATTATTTATGTAATAGTATTTAATAGCTTATTGGGTCTCTCCCTTTCAAAAGGCAAACGCAGAAAAAGTTTGAAATTATATTTTCTTAAAAAATATTCAAACACAATGTAGAGACTTAGTATTCAGTGATATCATTTTATGTCTGTAAAAGCAAAATGATCAGAAAACAAGATTTATTCATAGAATCATACCGACATAATTGTTTCACAAGAAAAACGTGTTCACGATAATACATTTTCCACGACCCAGTGGTTTTATTAAATTCATATTGATGTGTAGGTACGCGACATAATGTAAGATTTTGTTTCCAGGATTATTAGTAACACGTTAATTGAAAAGCTTATTGAAAAATAATTTATATACACTATAAACAAAATTGCACGTTTGGACTGACTGTAATGTCGACATTAATTACAAATTATAATGCAACTAAATATGAATAAATGTAGGAATTAAAATTAATAGTATTTATTATAATCGTTAAGAATAATAAGATAGAAGGAATAAGACGTTTAACTGCATTACACTACTCTTAAATAAGGAAAATTTCCGAAAACATTTCCGAATATGTTTTGTTAAATGTTTCGTAAATTAACCTAGATATATGAATCTTAATAATTCAGGGGATTTTTAGGTATTTTTATAAGTAGCTCTATTTTTAATAAATTCCAATGCGACATTTTAAAACAACTGTAAACAGATTCCTTTGAATATTAATTTCATTATTATTTGCAATATCAATTTCTATTTATCATTATATAATATATTTCTATGTCCATTTATTACATTTGATGATTTATTATGCTATTTAATAAGCTTGCTGAAACGTAATATTACGAATATATTTCCATTACATTACATTACACATTCCTAATCTGTTCCATTTCCATTACATTACCAAAGACGGCAAAAACGAAATCGCCAATAGATGTTCACACCGAAACCAAATAACGGAAATGATGACGTGATTCTATTTGCGATTCCAACATCTAAGTCTTTTTGCTTGTAAGGTACAATTTAACGGAAATCAGTTTAGTTGCTAGGCACAGTGGATCCGTGGTTCAAAACATAAATAGCCAAAACATATAAACATAAGTTGTATTCTTCCTTAAGCTGACACGACAAAATAGGTAGACATTTCTGGAACCAGACAACTTTGTAATGGTTTCATTTAACTTGATAAAACTATCACACAGGAAATTTAAGTCGCGTTGACGTCATTAACATCTAGTCTAAATATAGCTTGGACCTAATTGTAGATACTTGATATTCAAAAACCTAGTTACCGAATACAAATCCGTTGATACTGTGTGTTATTAACCGAATTTATGAGTATTTCCGTGAAATTTCGCGGTAAAGGAAACGGGACGTTGGCCTAACGTTCATTCACCGCAGTCCGCGATAAATAATGACAAAGCGAATCCATTCGCAATCCGTTCGTTACGTTCAAAATAAATTACCTCCACGAATCCTTCGGATACCTCAATACTATGTATTTTGGTGCGCAAGACACGTCGTGGTCGAATTATAAATTGGTAAGAAAAGTATAAAGTAATCAGAATCGATTGGCACTAACGCCCTTATCATCTTGAATGCGTTCAAGCAGGTTTGTTATATTACGAAGAAAATATTAAAGATATCATTGTTGGTTATTTCTAATTACTTTGTTCGATCTTACAAAAGAACTACTAGCTCCATATTTATACATATTTTCTAATGGAAATTTTTTTGGTTCTTTAACTCCAACATGGCGTGTATTAAATTAGCGTAGATTAACTATATTTATCCTAATTACTTATAGTATGAAGTACACGTGTTAGCAATAACGGCATATTATTTTAGTTGTTAAGCAGCGAAGTATGGGAACCTAAAAATATGTTTGTCGATAAACTCTACCTACATCACTAATATAGGAATATGTTATATTTCCGTCAGTCTTGTCATTTTGGTTATCGTGCACTTGGATGTTTTTTGTCTTCTCAAGGCTCACGTGTTCAGTGTTTCCGATAAGAAACACGGCCTCTGGACCCTTCCCAAGGTTGATTCCCTCAGCCGCGTTCGCTAATGCTACAGAAATTCTCTTGCGCCGCGCTCGCCACCTGGTGCCAAAAGCCCACCGCATTCAGTTTAAGCCAAAATTCATTCGTAATTACGAAATTAGAATAGAAAGCGGTTATAGACAATTATTTATTACCAACATTAATTATATTTATTTTTTTATTCATTATTGAAACACCCAAAAATCTAAGTAACTTTGACAAAAGGCGCTTAATGCCTAATGGCATTCTCTACCAATCTCTAACAGATTATACTGTATAATCGCATGATACAAAATTATTTGATTTAGGTCCATACCAATAATGTTTATTATGTTATTTAAAATGATTTTTTTAAAAGGCGAAATTGTTTTTAGTTGTCATAAATGAGTTGAGTACCTACTTAACGAGAAGACTTTTATAGTTTCCTGTATTATTGAAGTAGTGCCAAAACACGTAAACTACACATGTGAGTGATATGTGTGTAAAATGTGATGTTTTCATAGTTTAGATTCATAATTATGGGCGGTAGGAAAATTTTCGATTTTACATACATAATTGCTGACATATGTATATTCACAATCTACCAAATATAGAAGGCCTGCTGACTTTTGATAAAGATCAGCAATCAGCGAAGAAAACTAACAAAACTTTGTTCAGTTGATGAAAAAGTGATTATCATTAATCGTTTTGTTATCATCATAATCAAGCATTTTATCACTACACTGTTGAGCATGCATCTTTCTTCACAATGAAAAAAATTAAAGTTTTGGACTGTCAAGCTGACCAAGTGCCGGTTGGCTGACTCTCACAACATAAACGACATTATAAGGCATCCAAAAACGTGCAGGTTTACTCACAGTGCCTCTTTTACCATTATTGCAAGCAAAACATAAACAAAATGTTAAAGTACATAGTTACATAACTAAGCACTGGATTGATTTCCATTAACGCTAAATTCAAAGTTTTATTTCATAGACTCTTGGCCTTTACCTTATAAAAAAAATATTACGATGTCTTCATTTAATACAAAATTTAAATTTTACGGAACGCCTTTTTTTATTACCATTAGGTGCTCAGTGACGGTCAACTACTGCTTGTTCTCGCGTAACTAACTCAGATTATTTGTATATTTTAGCTATCAAAGAACAGCATTACTTGGAAAGAAATTTTGTAAACGAAGTATATTTTCGCTTCCAATCCTTTTGATGTTTTTTGCACTCCATATTTAATAAATTACTTGGCTACACCACATCAAATACAATACATTACTTGGGTATCAAAATTCACTTCCTTACAATGGATCAATTACGTTCATACGTTTTATATAAACGCTTTTCGTTAATTTATAATTTATTCAACAACATACTAAAGCTGAAAAAGACCAGGAGTAACAACAACATCATAAAAAATCCAATAAAAATTGTAAATATCACTAATTACTATTTTGTGTCAAAATGCATACCATTAGAACATTAACACACTTACACTACACCATTATTCACACACACATCTATACAAGTACTACTTGATAATGATGTATAATTTAAATTCGTACCTTTGCAGGTTGGTATTAATGTTTGCTACTAAACATATTTATTGAATTCAACATTTTATTGTTTTGTTCGTTAAAACCGAGGTCTATGCACTTTTAGTTATTTTTATTTTGACCTAGATTATGAAAAAATAATAGTATCGTGTTCTGTGTCAACATAATTAATACAGTCAATTATAAAATGATAATTAAAGTTATCGCTCGTAAAAAGATAAATCGGTTATAAAAAGATGATTGTCTGTTTGCTTATTATACTGTTGCTAAGTTTAATAATTACGATGTACTGAAACGTTATTGAGTACGTTTAATTTTGATTTACAGGCGTTCAGGTGTTCAGATGTGAAGTTTATTTGCGTCCTTTATGACCAATTAAGGGAGGCACTAGGAAAATCACTCCATGATGCTCTTCTTGGCGCAGAAAACAAAAAGAAGTAACCATCCTCTGCAGTGAAGGAACGAAACACGAAGAAAATGACACCATATGGCAAATTGGAATGCTTAGCGATAAAAACACATGTGTACCAGCAGAATCGAACCTACACACCTACACACACCTACGGTTTTCGTGAACACCACATTTACATTAGGTGTCATTTACACAATGTCAGTTAATCAGGTTAACGTTAATCAGGTATGTCGGATTCTCATATAATTCGCTTGCTTTAATCAATGGAGTTAAGACAGTCATATATTTTTTGTTTATACTTGTTGCACCCTTCATATTTTTTCTTATATCACCACGCCAAGCCCTTACTCGGTAGGCAGAGAGCACTTAGTGCCATATAATCTATTCTTAGACTCGACATGGCATACATTCATAACTCTCTCAACTGCACGCTTTATAAGCACTTCAAATTTTGGTAATATCAAAGTATTAATGAAATGATTATTCGTATAAAAGAAATAGAAGAAACTAAGCCTAATCACTACAACTGACGCAAGTACTTGATCTACAATCTACTTTAGATTACGTGAATATCGATATCAGTGTGGACAAATAAGACGAATAATAGTTATAATCAATCAATCGTCAGTTTCTGGAAACGTATCGCACACGTGGTCACCGCCATTTTATAACGATTAGTAAGGAGCTATTAAATAAACTCATATGTAATTTTAGATAACTACTCATATCTAGCTACATATGTCTATGTATACATATGTCATATGCCATTGCCACAGTCCAGTGAATTTTAGCTTCAGATGCACGTGTTAATGTCAATTTCATAATATTTAACCGTTGGCTGAAGTTCGATGCAATGGTCTTTTGCGTTAAATAATTTCATCTAATATTAAACTGAAGATGAATTGAAAATTGACGTGACAAAAATTTGATATGAAAATAGGGTAGCTATTTATTTATCTTTATTACGACATTTTCCATTTAATTAAATTTCAACCCAAACAAACAACATTTGAAACCATTCGGTAATTCTTTTCTCTTAATATTTTATAACAAAGAGCATTTCGTTAAACACAAAGTTACGCTCAAATCGAAACAATGTTATTCAGCCAATCTTCATATATTTGTATAATACCAAGCTATATATGTACATTATTAGCCAATGCAAACAAAATAAAACATAATGATAACGTAAATTTTATATTAGCCTGTGCCGTGCTGATTCATGCAGATTTTTGCATTAAAAACAATTGGCTATATTTATTTCTCAATTTTATGATGTATTGAAACCACTTCAATAATATTTCAGGGAACTGCCTTGACGGGCTCAAAGGAAATCGCAGCACTGAACAAATAAATAAATATATAAAACAGTTACCAATTTCTATCGCATATTGGTTGGAGCCTAAATAACATAACATTTTTGACATTGCTATAATTATTCAGTTGCAGCGGACGCAGTTCAAATATAATTCATATTTAATCGCTTCCAACGTTCAATGGATACATGTATGTCACATATGTATGTTATATGAATCTGACATATGTATGTTATGTGCATGTGACATATGTATGTCATGTCTATCATACCTCCTGGAGAAATAAATGTACAACGTAAAAAACTATAACCTTTAATATTTCATTGCCTATCATGTAGGCTATCAGTTGTATAGACTGATAAAAACGTTCGAAACAATATCCGACTTATCGCTTCGATAAAAATAGTTTATATCAGAAATGTACTGGAATTGATTTTCTTCACTTAATTGAACGCACGTGATCTCAGCATTGAATTGCGTTCGTAGTTAAAAGAAAACACCTCGGTACTTTAAAGTCTGTTACGTAATGGTGTCCATGTACTAGCATTGTTCCTTGCGAAGCGTATTAATTACTGGAAAAGGCAGAATGGCTAAAAATTTTATTACTACGATAGATCGAGCCAAGCATGCTTAACAAGCTCAGGGCTTTAAGAACCAAATACATTTTCTTTCATCATCATCATCAGGATCATCACGATCAGTCATTTTATCGTTTTACTGTCGGACACGGGTCTTTTGTTAGAATGAAACCACCGTTAACCAAATTTCAATATTTGTCTTGCAGGTAAGGCCAGACAGTTACCTACAATGGCGCCTTTGGTAGTCGCGAGCCTCAAACATGTGGACACGTTTAAGAAGAAGAATGTTTGACTGCACTCGTCATTGCCATTTTGATACAATTACCAATGCATTTAAGCCTTATCTTGAGAAATTAACCTCTAAATTTTCGTTTTGATTTAAACGAAAATATTATTTATAAATAATTACTACCTCCTCGTAAAATGAAACTCCATAGTCATTTTGTTTACGTTACCCGTGAATAATAAAACGGATTTGTAGATAAACAGAGTATTAGGCACTCAAAACGATCGTAATAACCGATTCATATATATAACGATACATAAATATAACGTCGTGTCCACAGAGTGATAGTACGAGTATACGTCATTCCAAAAAATACACTTTGTTCCAGACAACGTAATTAATTATTCTTAATTACCAAAAAATTTTGCCTGAAATAAGTTGCGGCTATCACATTTAAAAATGGACAACAAGGTTTACGTGACAACGCTGACTCGGAGGTGAAGTATTACTTTCATTCTCGTAATTGAGGATCAGTTTCTCGCAATAAACGTAACTTGATCGATGATATTACTCATTTAGCACTCGCTTGAACTTTGAAACGTCTTACAGGGTTAAGTAATGACAAAAAGCATCAGCAATTTTGTTGCTAAGTCACAATCAGCAGTTTAGTTGCTAAGTCATATTAAGCTTTTTGTTGCTAAGAGATCATTTACTTTACCAACTACGTATAGAGCACGTGCATATACACTATATCAATGTAATAGTTCTTTATTTGCCGATATTATTTTATTAAAACGATGGATGAGTTCAAAGACATAGTATAATCATTTGATTTCGAAAATTCTTACAAAATTAATTTCGATTTCAATTATCTTTCGTAAAGAGATACGGCCAGAAATGACCATTTAATTCACGGCATTTCCACTTCTTTTTTAACGTTGCAACCTGCCATTTCTAAAGTCAAAAAATCTAAAAAAGTATTTCTAAGACGCCATTTCCAAGATGAAAATTTAAAATCGAAAAAAGAAAATCGTGTTTAAAATACTCACTCATTGGTGCTATATTTCATAAAATGACTTTAATGAGAAGTGTAATATGGAAAAGATTACCACTTACCAACGTCTTACCACCAACGAACTACCAATCAAATAATGTCACACAGATAGCACCGTGAACTTAAAAGTAAACGGCCTGACTTTATCTTAATGCTTCATTAAGAATTTAGTCAAGTGTTATCATGAAATAACAAAGCAATTATTAACGTCACCATCACGTGGCATTGCTTGCGGTACAAAATTGATCTCTCTGTACTTGCTGAGTACTTAATTGATTTGCACTCGCAGGTACCTACTCTGTATATGTGTTTTCTTGTAAATTTTTTCTGTATTAATAGAAACGCATAAATAGTTAATGAAACGTGCTTAGCGAATACTGTTTTTTCCTTTTCATAATGTGAATAAAATAAAATGTTCACTGAACGCTTGGGAAGGCTTAATTTAATTAACATTGTTTTTTCCCCGTCCATGTGTAAAATGTGGAACGACATTTATCTCTGGACCGTGGGACGTGACACCAGTGGTGAGCTGATGAAATGTAAGAATACTACACTCCTCTGCTTGACCTTTTAGGGAGAGGGATTATGTTATGTAAAAGTTCTCCCGGAGAAGAGAGAAAAGGCTCTACTAACTCTAACGCCGGCTTTTTTATTCATAAAGAAGATCTCTTTCTAAGACCGAATGTTTTAGATCAGAAAAAAAAAAATAAAAAAAAAAAAAAGAATAACCCTGAACCAAATCCGATGAGCCATAAATTTAATTGTCATGAAAGAAACTGATTTTATCTAGAAACTCTTTCTGATCGGCGTTTAGTAGAACAATTACTGATGCGAGAGAAACACGACGATTAAATTCAAACGACCGCGATTTTATGACGTTGAGGATTTGCAGAGTCAACAAACATATTGTCTTAAATTGTACGATCAGTGGAACGCAAACGATCAAAGAATTGGGATCTATTGTTGCAGTATGACAGACACATCCTTGTCACGCTAGACCCGTGTGGGCTCCAATCACAAGCTTGTAGGTAATATCTATTTTTAATCGTTGGAATACTACATGTACAACAGAGACTGGTTAGTAATGAAGACTCGTAATTTTAAATTGTTTAATCGTTTCTCAACAACAGCTCTGAAACCAAATGTAACAGTCGAACAAAGAAATATATTTTTCACGAGACGAACACCAGTATAGCTATAAACTAACATTTCATTACCAACTGTTGTGCCCTCTTCGAGTATCGTATTCGTCTCTACATCGATTTTTCTACGTTGGATATTTCCTTATTTACAAAGCTTAACGAGTCTAGTAATATCTAGTATTTGAACGAATCTGTTAACTTCTTGAATCGAATTTTTTGAGATATAATTATCTATCATATTTTAATCGGTATTTTTATATTTCTAACAAATTAACAGACCGTGTTCGTCAAACATCAGCGAAAACAAGTTGCTCTCCTAAACAATGATTTACTTACAAATCTTCCTAAAGACTGTTAGTCCCTACAGCTTATAGATAGATATATAAAATTAGCGTTCAGTTTCGAAAAATAATCAGTTAGTTTCGTCTAAAACATGCGTTCAAATCAATACAGTTCTAACAACTGAACACTATGAACTTTAAGGCAAAGGCTATACCATCGCAAACACTGCCGTGAAATAGGTACTTTTGTGGTCGTTACATTACAAATACCACTCTTATAATCCTGGTATAAGAAGTAAGTTATAAATTTATGTATTCAAGAATGATTGAAACAAAATCGAAGGGATTTTTGATTAAATCACTAATATTTAGAGGCAATATTTCTACCTAAGAAACAAATCATCTCGGCACACGGCTAACGTACGTTTGTGACTATAAGCGTGGCAAGTGTTATTAAATGTACGATTATCAACGATTGACGGTTTCAAACAATAGGGCCATGATGATAACCAACGACCTTGTGGCGTTTGCCACCCAACTACTAAAATATACCAACAGACATGACGGCTAAGTAAAACAAATATTTCTATGACGCAACTCAATGCTGTTGTTTCCAAAAGTAGTGTAAATTGAGTGGGAACATCCAAATAGTTTTGTGTTATGAACCAGTCAATCGCTTGCATATATTATATTACTTATTTATAATGTACATTATAGTGTATCTTGTTAACATACATATGAATATTTCGCATATTTCGCAGCTGAATATTTCGATCTAAGCTTGTATCTTCAAAAATATAGTTTTAGGCAAAACATCGCATGTCCTGTATGAGAAAAAAAATCCAGTTATTACTTAAGAATTGACAATCGTCATCCTTCGAAGACAGTAGTGCTTCTGAAGTGTTTACTCTGTTAGAGGAAGATTTGAACCGTTCCTTCCAAAATCTTCAAGGAATATGACGTATGTGGGGAATATGTACGAGTTTTGTAGTTAGTGCAAATGCAAATGAAAAATAGATTTCTGTACGTACCTACATATGTGTAGCAGTCACTTATGTTTTCGTTATCGATTCTGAAAATCGATTTTCTTAAGAAAACTGTGTAATATCACGAATAATACTAATGAAAGGTTGCAACAATTAAATCGATTTAGCACACCTAATCTGGTGTATTCGAGTTAGGTAATATATTTACCAGTTATCGACGTTCATATTTGCAACGGCGATAAGCTACGCATTTAAAAATTCCTTACATATGCAAGTCATAGTTGTTTTTCTAATTTAAATTCCTATTTTACATTTAAAATCTACTTGTTCAGATGTCGAATGTTTTGGTGTATTTAATGTAGCACTTGAAGATAATTCTTTGTTTTTCCACGATACGTTCTATGGAAAGTTCGTGAAAATATAGAATTTTATAGGTTTTCAACTGTTTCTACGCTTCTATGGCTATATATGATCGCGTAATAGCAATGATTTGTTACAATTACAATTACGCTTATATTACTGTGTAATTTCAACGGAAAACACTATTATTAGGTAACGAGCTATCATCTAACCTATAGTCATAGTAGTTACGTATATTTCGTTTGACAGTAACATGTTAAGTGAAATGAAACTTTAGCATTTGGGAATAAAGTTCAAAGTGCGATTGTTGCGGTTCAGCAGTTTTTGTCGGAAACTATAAAAAATTTAAATGTACCTATTTTAAATAATATACGATGACCTCTTTTTTCCCTTGTATACTTTGATCCTCAACAACAGGAAACATATTGTTTGTAATTATCCTAGTTATTAGTATCTTAACAAGTGGTCTAAATATAACGTTCCTGAGTGATCTCTCCTTTGTTAGAGTACATAATATTTAGTTGTTTTCTCGCTATCTAAGCTTTCATCTAATCTTTATCACGAGTCCTCGTAGATGAATCACGATTTGGCAACCCTACACAGCCTGTATAAACTGAGTATACTAAAACGTTCAATATAAAATAATTTCTTTACTGACGTCTTTCTCCGTTCGTGTTCAGTTGTACAGTCAATCAATCCTTTCAACTTTGCTATTAACACTAAACATATTTTTCCCGGCCTCCTCACTCTGAGTAGGCTAAAAATTATGTTCTCCAACGCTGAATTTTCCTTAAGCCGTTATTCTTCACTCGTATAGCAAGAGATATTTCGTTCGGAAATAGATTCATAAAGTTAAACGGATTTAAGAATTCAAATTGCTCTTCACTCGAATAGGAGCTAAAGTTCTAAACAACTATCGTATATCAACTTTAGGCATAATGTGATAAGAACTCACATAGTTATAAAATGCCCTATCATTCAATGTCATCATATCATTCATATTCAAATATATAGGTAGCAACAAATTAGGTATATTTAACATTTGCGCGTCTCTAAGGCTACCGCTTCATGTGCGTTCTATCGCGTTATTGACCCAGTAACCGCTATGTGTACGAAGCCAACATTTTCCATGGTGTCTTTTTAAATCATTATAATTTTTTAAGGTATAATATTATATTAAAATCGTACCGTTGAACGCGCACTTCCGTTCTGTAAAAATAAAGATTGACATTCCGTATTCCCTGTCCGACCTGTGAGGGACCTGGTATGACTTGGAACTAATAGGAACTTACCGTTAAATAAATAAGGAACGGAATTCGTATGAAAAAATTTCAATATTTTGCGCTTTTGAAGCTTGCGCTTTTACCTACATATGTATAAAATGTCGAGGATATACGTATTTCGCTTTATTTAAAATTTACGCTGAGTCTGAAACTATTTTGATCCTCCTTTAATAAATATTAAAATGAACACTGAAATATGAATCATATATATGAATCATATACGTATTATAATATAGAACTATATAACTTCTAATACATATATCTTGTGGTACTCTAGTGTATATAATATATATGTATTTACCATCTGAAGCATTACATTTTATTATTAGTCATTGATATTTTTCATTTATGGAACACAAAACAAAAAAGTAACTATAAGTTAAACAAAAAGTATATATAAATTGTAAGTAGAATTTTTAACTTTCGAAGACTAAAACAAAACAACAGTAAATAAATATTTATAAATGCTACAGGAGCGCAGATGACAGCGCATGGATGTCAATGAAAGGTAAGTCGTAATCCTTGCCCTGATTTTCAGTTTAAATGATTTTTAATGTTTTAACGTACTTATAGAAACCAGAAACATATACATGTAGATATATACTCGCATGTTTAGTTGCATTTCAACATAATTATTATCCTAAAAACTTCCGGGCGCGCATTCTGATGATAAGATTTCGACATCATATGCCGGATTCTGCATCAAAATTGCTAAATCATATGAATGTATTATTATAACGTACATTACAAATACGTACATTAATATATAGTATGGACGGTATAAGCTTCAGTACGCATATATCTGTTCTAGTTAAATTAAATGTTTGTTTACCTTTGACATTAAGAATAACACTTAACCTTAAATCGTTGTCAGATATGATTACAGAGTTCTAATAGTTACTATGAAGATAAAAATTATTAGTTTTTTTTTATACTGCTCAAATATTTAAATACGCTTAGAACTTGAGATTGAAATAAACAATTCTAGAACTAAGGAATTCAAACAAAATGTTTTGCCATTATTTTGCCTAATCTAGTATTACATACTTACATATCGCACCATTGTGAAGTCAGCAGTTTGTTAAAAATGTGGCTGAAATAGACTAATATACGACACATGAGTAGAATGATTTTGTTAGAATTTTGAGGTTAGTTTACGTCATTTTGTGATGAATAAGTACTACGTAATATATAAACATTCATTCCACAGTAAATAGTACATGTTTATAATCAGAATCACTCACCTTCATATATGGACCTATCATAAAGATCGTTTTGTGAACGTTTCGCGAAATAAAATTTCACGAAACCAGACAGTCAATATAAAACGTTATCTCTGCACAGGCAACAAAAGTCTCACAACAATAGATTATCACAGATTTTTATTGACGAAAATCGTATACGAGCCGCAATGTTATTAGTACGCTTTCACAGTTTAACACATGTTCCAGTGTATTAGTAAACACGTAGCGGAAATAACTAAATTACCAGTTAATTTATTTCATTTTAGGCATATTTAAAATTCGAATACTATAATTGCTGGAATGGAACGTTACTTTGAAGTTTGAAATTCGCGAGTTTTAAATAGCGGCGGGAATTATTTGCGTGCGCGAGACGCGAGCGTAGCCTGTCCGTGTCCGAACAGTGACTGGCTGATTGCTGTTAAACTCCTACACTTGTATATTCGCAGCCGTTAAAAAATAAATAATACATAGAGGTGTAATGATCGAAGGCCCGTGGCGGGTTTAAGGGGAACTCTCATCTAACG
>DWMF01000239.1:0-16528 GCA_018244815.1 Parelbella polyzona | reverse complement strand
ATTATACACCTGAAATTTTAGATTTATTCTCTTGGTTATTGAAAATTAAGAGACTCAAAATTCTACACATATTGGGCTATTCATAAATTAAATTATTTGTCATCCTCCCTCCCCACCCCAGCCTGGTCCTTTGTGAGACTCCCCTTAGTGAAACGTTACATATTGTGCAATATAACACCTAGAAATGTTTAAATGACAACAACACTTCCGAAATGTTTTTGTACTATCTATTAACTTGTATGTTGTTTAAATTTCTTTAATGTTTAGATATTCTATATGTTGAAATGTGACTTTACCAGATTTAAGAACACCTTTATCCCGTGTCATGCAATGTCACACTTCGTTGACCCCCCCTCCCTCCTTTAACATGTGACGTATTTTATGGATGACTCCTAAAAGGGTAAAACAAGGGGTTTTTCTTGGGTAGCAAGTTACACACGTGAAATTTCAGAGTTAATACTCTTGGTTGGCAAAATATATAATTTATTGGAATGTATTCTATCTAATATCGGCTTACGCACCTCCAAAAGCTAGGCTTACTTACACTTAGTGAGGTGTAGAGAATTGAAAGCGTGTTACATCGATCGCCAGTACTATAAATACTTAGATTTCTATTCAAAAAGGTCTCTTTTGTCCTCTTTTTGATACATAAAGTGTAATTATTGTAATTGAACGTCGTGAATTAATTGATAAATAATTTATTAGCTCTAATAACTGGCCGTCGGTCGTTCTTAGTCTATGGAGTTCGTATATAGAAACATTTTGCTTAGTCTATGGTATCCATTGTGCGATTTGAGTGCGGTGAGAATCACGCGAACAGTATATTTTGATTTTCTGAATCTAATTTTATACTTTTCTTTTTAAATAAATTATCACTAATATGGCGTTACACATACCAAAAGCCCCAGGTGTACCCCAAATGTTGAAGGAGGGAGCTCGGGTAAGTTAATATTCTATCATAACCAATAAGATCATATGTGCCCGGTGAATCAGTATGATCACTTTTTCGTAAATATCTCTCATATTCATATTTTTTTTTCACTAGATTTATCTTACATTTTCGTTTTATTGAATAAAACACTGAATGCAAATGATTTCTTCGGAAAAATTCAAATCCTGTTTTTATATGCTTGGTACCGTACATATATTTGTACCACAAATGCCTTTTAAAATAATAATAACATTAAAGGCCTGAACAACTATTCTTATCAATCTGTTATAGAACTTGTTCAGTACATCAGAACTAATATTTCATTTGCAGATGTACTCGGGCTTGGAAGAGGCCGTGTATCGTAATATTAACGCGTGTAAACAATTCGCTCAGAGCGTGCGCTCGGCGTATGGCCCCAACGGCATGAACAAGCTTATTATAAACCACATTGATAAACAGTTTATCACCAGTGATGCTGGGACTATAATCAGGGAACTGGATGTAGAACACCCAGCTGCCAAATTGATGGTCCTGGCGAGCAAAATGCAGGACGCCGAGGTTGGAGATGGCACCAACTTTGTGATTGTACTGTCTGGTGCACTCCTTGAGGCCGCGGAAGAATTATTGCGTTTAGGTGTAACCACCAGTGAAATAGCAGAGGGCTATGAGCGGGCCCTTGATAAGTGCCTTGAAATATTACCTGAGCTTGTTTGCCATGAAATAAAGGACTATAAAAACCCAGCAGCGGTTATACCTGGTATCAAGCCTTCTATAATGTCGAAACAGTATGGCTATGAAGATTTCATTGCTGATCTAGTAGCTAAAGCCTGTGTAGCCATACTGCCTGAGAAGACCACTTTCAATGTTGATAATGTTAGAATATGTAAGGTATGACATGGTACACACTTCAGAATGTATAAAATGTTACATGTCATGAACTGCAGTATAAACTTTTTGTGTTCATTTCAGATACTCGGAGCTGGCCTTTTACAATCTGAAGTTCTATCAGGAATGGTGTTTAAGCGTGAAGTAGAAGGAGATGTTTCTTCTGCAACTAAAGCTAAAGTGGCTATTTATTCATGCCCTGTGGACATCACACAGACCGAAACAAAAGGCACTGTACTCATCAAGTCTGCTGATGAACTTCTCAACTTCAGTAAAGGAGAAGAATCACTACTAGAGAAACAAATCAAAGATATTGCTGGTACAGGAGTCAAAGTTATTGTTGCTGGTGCCAAATTTGGTGATATGGCATTGCATTATCTGAACAAATACGGAGTTATGGCAGTGCGCCTCAACTCTAAATTTGATTTACGCCGTCTTGCAAAAACTGTCAGTGCTACTGTAAGTGATTATTTGAAATGAAGATTATATTTATATAAATCAATGGTTAAAAAAAAAACTTTTAAAAATGAAACTTTTCATTAATTGACCAAAAAAGGAGAAAATAAACTTTAAATTAAATCAAACCAATCAATTTAGTGCATGTATTACACAATTAATTAAATTATATGAAAGCTTGTCGCGAGATTCACCTGTGTACTTATTAGTATTGCTTGACATACTTATTTTAAGTAATTCTATGAAAGAAAATATTTCCTATTAAATATGCAAACATAATATTTAGCCAGTATAATACAGTAGTCTTAATACTTCTCCTTCTAACAAAGATTAACATTTTAAAACCACGTCCTGTTTGATTAGGTTTTACCGAGATTGACCACGCCAACAACACAAGAACTTGGATACTGTGACAATGTCCATGTTGATGAAGTTGGAGACACTCGTGTTGTAGTGTTCAGCATGGAGAGTGTAGAGTCTCGCATCTCTACAGTTGTTATTAGAGGTTCTACTGATAACTACATGGATGACATTGAGAGAGCCATTGATGATGGTGTCAATACGTTCAAGGGTATCTCAAGAGATGGAAGGTATATTTATCAAAAAATTTGTACAAAAAATTAATGGGTGATATTTCATGTAGTCGTTAAATCATAGTGTTAAAACATATTTTTTATACAATATTTTACTATGCATTTATAGGTTTGTTCCTGGTGCTGGAGCTACAGAAATTGAGTTGGCATATAAACTTCTTCAATATGCAGACACATTGCCAGGTCTAGAACAATATGCAGTTCGAAAATTTGCTGTCGCCCTTGAGAGCATTCCACGAGCTTTAGCTGAAAATTCTGGTTCAAATGCCACAGAAGTTGTGAACAATATCTACAAGGCTCACAGGGTAAATATGTATATCACATCAGTATAGTATACCAATATGTACTTAATAAAAGATTCTATGCGGTTATTGCTTCGTAGGACTACAAAATCTTGGCCACATTGTAGTGCTTGCATTGATATATTGTCACAATACATTAGCATTAAAGGTATCCAAACTTATTCCAAAAAGTAAAATAACTACATTTGTTTTTTTTTTCTGTGGTAGGCATAACTCGAGAAGTACAAAATATTCATCTTGAGAATATTTTACTACATTTTCTTTTGCCCACAAGTCAAAGTTGAAGTTTTGTTGTTAATTTTCCCACCTACACTGCAGAAAAGTCATTTTATTACAAATGTGACCAGTAAATAGTGAAAAATGAAAAACTGTGAAAACCCACAGAGCTTCATAACTTACAATAATTGTATCTGAACCCATATACATGATGACCATGTAGAAAGGTTTTGGCCACTAATTAATACCTACATAATTATAAGGATTGTAAAATCAAGACAAAGTAACATTGTATATTTATTTGTGTATATAATGCATGTACATATATATTAACATGTACATATTATTTGACAGGAGGGAAATAAAAATGCTGGATATGACATTGAGTCAGAAAATAATAGTATTTGTGATGCCAAAGAATCAGGAATACTTGATGCTTATGTCCTTAAGAAATGGGGTCTAAAATATGCTGTTGGAGCTGCGACTACCATCCTGAAGGTTGATCAAATAATAATGGCCAAACGAGCAGGTGGCCCTAAACCAAAAGCACCTGCAGGAAGTGATGATGAATCTTAAATCTGGAAGTAATTTATTTAGAGCTCGCTAGTAAAAGTATTTTCTTTAACAAGTTAACACACATATTATTATTTAACAACTTTATTCTTAAATGCTTATTGCACTTTGCTGCCTAACTTTGTCGTTTGTGAGGTTATTGAAAAATAAAAAATTAATAACTATATGTGTTTTATTTAATGTTTGAGATCTACAGATCTACCATACATCTACATCTGGAAAATTAAAAGAAATGGTTTGAAAATTTTATTAGAAGTTGTTAGATTGAGAACTTGTCTTACGAAATTAATATGTAGCGGAGGTGCTGTTGACAGTCTATACGTTTATATTACAATATAGACTGGCGTTCAACCTGCCTAGTTTAGGCATATACACTCTTAGCACTTGCATGTAAAGAAAAACTAAACCTAATCTTACTTTAAAAAAAACATATATGTACCTTTATTGGTTATGTTTATCCAAAATGTCACATTATTGACTTTTTGGAATTTCATAATAAAATCATCTAGCAGACAGCCAAAAACTATTTGTTCATACATAATAATGTGTTCATATCAGTGATGCTTAGTAATATTCGAGTGATGCATCATTAGGGTTGTTTCAGAAATCGTGTTAAACCCATGATAATGAATCTAATTGTAATGAACAGGATTTAAATTTATTGAGTTGGAATCAGCAAGCGGAATGTAACGTGGATCAACTATGATTGAGCTCAATAATAATTTAACATTTAAACAATCTCTAACAATACGCAAATATTTTGATAATAATTAATACTACTTGGAGATTTGCGTATTTGTGTTTGAGACGATCCTGCTAAACCAAACTTACTTTATCTTTCTTGGGGATATAGTACAAAGCTTCACAAATTTTACACAAGAATAAACGACAAAGTTTGCATTTTTCCAACAATAAAAATATATATTCTTATTACGACAGTAGTCTTACTTTTACAGGCAGCACATAAAAAAAGTAACTGTCAAATGTCATTCTGCAATCACTCAAGCTACAGCGAATTGGAGAACTTTGAGAAGTTGTTTAACGTTTTTTGATTGCAAATTGAATAGACGCCTTGCTCTTAGTTTATGTGATTGCTGCTGGTCGATAGAAATAAAAAAAATCCCATCTTGAATTATCTATTTTCCTGCAATAATTCTATAGAAGAGATCTATAAAATTAAATTTATTATTTAAGAAAGATGTCTTCGTACAAAGTAAGTACCGCCGAACTCCCCAGTTGAACTAAATCTAGAATTACTTTAATGAATAGTGAATTAAAAACTCAAGCCGAGTTACAGGTGTGAGTTCATTGTAAGTAATTGTAAGTTTTTGTTGGTAAATCATTAACTTTGAAATAATACTAATATTAATCATGATTACAATTTCAGCCCATCGATTCAAAAAGAGAGGAGTTCAGGCGTTATTTGGAGAGAGCGGGAGTAATGGATGCCTTAACTAAAGTCCTGGTTAGTCTTTATGAAGAACCGGATAAACCTGAAGATGCTCTAGAATATGTTCGCAAACACTTAGGTACTGATGGTGGAGATGATGAACTGGAAGCTGCAAGGGCTAGGATAGCTGAGTTAGAAGCAGAGAATGCCCTCTTGAAAGGAGAAACAGCACCAACAGAAGGATAAGAGTACCTTCATCATGACATTATCATCCGATCTCTACTATGATCTCAAATAATAAATATTCTTGTTGATTCTGAAGATATATAACTTAGTGTTATCATTTCAGAGATTAATAATTTTGTTAATAATTAAATTTAGTTTATGTGTAAATTACACAATTAAATTTTAGTTCAAGTTATTGTTGTCCTTAATTTCGCCTATTATCTTGTATTGTCATCTAGCACAGCAAGGTTACAAATACAAGACTAGTTATAGTCACAGTTTCATGCTTACTGCTAATTAATATTCATTTCCCACACACTGCTGCTCGGATGACTGTGTGAGTATGCTTTAAGGTCAGTATAAGAAACAATGTTATACACTAAATGGTTCAAGTTATATAAATATTTATTTCAAACTAATTTTTGTTTTATATTTGCTATTTGTATTCAAGACTTTAAATTGATGAGATTTTTGAGAAATCTTGTAGTCATACTGATTAGTGTGTTTTCTACTTCTGTAAAAGGGAAGCTAATATTTTATGGCACAAAGTTTTAAGGAAAGTTTTGTGTCCAGATGGTTTGGATACTAATTTAGCCATGGACAAGACATCTTCACTCTGAAAAATAAAGAATACATTTTTTTATTTATTGCCTTCTCTTAGATATGGGTTTGGATTTGCTGATTGAAGAAAGATCACTTGAAAAGCTGTTTACATTGTAATTACCAGAACCACAAAATTTAAATAGTGGTTCTTTTATAAGAAATACTTGACCAGACATGAAGTATACATTGATATACTTGAGCAATTTACTGATAGGTGTTATCTGCTTTATTACTCACTGAAGTCTTAAATCAATTTGAAATAATATTTGGATTAAAGATTTGGATAATTAATAAACATTTATCAGACTTATTGGTTAGTCCAGTTAACAGCCAGATTGACCACCGGTAGTGGATTGTCTGTTTGTAACAAATTGAGACAGATAAATACATCCTAGTACCCCTGTGTCTTTAATGTTCACAGCACAACAATCCTAATAAGTTTAACATGACTATAATCATTTACTTATTACCTTTTGTTAGTACATCAAAGCAGTAAAATGTGTTGGAGCCTCTTGAATTTCGTACACCAATATATAATTACTGTCCACAATATGAAATACATATGTTGAAAAGGTAAATTCACATATAGCATATATAGGATTTTGTTAAATATTTTCATTATACCACTATACAATGGAACTGAATATCTCTGTAATGACCTACTCAGCTTATGGATATTAAATCAAATCATGTTGTTTTCTTTATGAATCCCAATAACATTTCTCAATTATCCATCTCTTATAAAGGTTTAGATTTTGGCTCAAAGTAATGTTCCCATGCAGTATTTTGATTGTTTAAGGAACAAAAATAAAACGAGAATAAAGTCATGCTTAATTTCTTTTTAATCAGAATTATGTTTTTTGTTAAACATGAACAGCTATTTGGAACATAATTTATGTTTATCTATAAATGACTGATTTGATTTGTAATTATTTAAACAGCAGCACTGATGAGCTCAGTGTACTTCTTCACCTTAGTGGCAACACTCATGTCTACATACTTGTCACCAATGGACACCACCATGCCACCAATCAGTGCCGGATCGACTTTAGCAGTCAGTTGCAAAGTTTCATTGCCCTTCAGGAATTTCTGCAATAGAATAAATCCAATTAACTACTTTTCTTTCACAAACAATTTATTATAGAGCTAAACTACAAAGTTTATTAGGTAGACAATATGAACAATGCAATTTTTTTAAATATTTAAAGATCACCCATTAATATTAATAACAGCATTATAGTTTTCTGTTTTCTGTGATGTCTATGAATAAATTGTAGTCACTAAATTATTTCATAATACACATATTTCTTAATAAACCATCCTTATACATTACTAAACTAAAGATTTAATAAATCATTCTGAAACATTAGTGAAGAACTAAAAACTATTGGCCTTCCAAGTCATCTGTTGCGTTTTAGTAAGAAAGAATGTAAGATATGCAACTGCATGAAAGAAGAATAAACATTTGGCCCTTGATTTTCTTGTTCACTGCTCACTATTTTTTGAATCATTATGTTTGAGAAATTGGTAATCCAATCAAATTTGGTATTGATCAAAATTGATATTGCTAATCAAATCAAATTGGTAATTGGTTTAATAATATGGAACCACTTCCATTCGTGGGAAGAACTAAAATTCTCTTCATTCCCATTCTTAAATGTTTGCGATGTCAGTATAAAAATCATGAATTTAGAGTTTCTTAATGCTTTTTACCTTTGAAGGTTACACAGAAACGAAATGTGAGATCTCAAGGCTTTTGATACAATTCACTTAAACAAATGCAAATCAGGTTACACCGAAACGTTAAGGCAATATCCCTACACATATGATAATTTGCTTACAGATGAGTTTAATAATAACCTACGCCACTCTACAAAATATGAATTAAATTTCACACAAAATAAATAAATATATTATTCAAAAGGATATGACACCCATAAAAATGGTGCAACCATTTATGAACACATCTGTTAAATACACCATACAACATACTACTAGTTCTGTGCTAGGTGTTCTGTTACTTGAAGTGATATGTAATTACCTACATTATAACACATAACATAGTAACGGACTCAATAATGTTCCATATCTTTTCTGTATCTGTAAAATAACTTGTGTAAAATAGTTTACATTTAAAACATGTTTTGTATCATCTGTTATATCATAATATGTATGATTAGTTCATATTTGATATGCCAGTAACATAACACATTATTACATTAAATGTAAATAAATAATAATAATGTATATACATTTTATAAGCCAAACACATGTTTCTTTTGCAGGAAGCTCATTACCTTTAAAGCAGCTTCCAGATTCTGCCTTTGTGCCTGATCAAGGGGCTTGGCAGTCGTCACCTCACAAGTAACCTCTCCACGGTGAGCAGCCATCATTATCTTAAAGGCATTGATAACAGCCTCCAATTTGTTCAAACGTCCATTCTCAGCCATGATGCCCAATAAATTGCTTGTAGTGGGAGACATACTGGTCTGAAATTTAGTTTACCATGTACTACCATATCTATGTTAGTACCTAAATTCATAAATATATTTTCAATATTTAAATGTACAAAGGCAGACATACCTTCGAAGCCACATGTTTTAATGCGTCGGCCTTCAAGTTTCGCTTAAGAGTGGGGTTCACAATAAATTCTTTTACTTTGGCGTCAGTTTTCATCAGCTTTTGGAACTGAGACAGTTCTTTTTCAACAGAATCTAAAGCCTTGCTTTTAGACGCAGCTGAATACAGGGCTGATGCATATCTACCTTCCAAGCCGAATACTTGAATTGGGGGTTTGATCAGCTGAGATGCTGTAGATGATGTGCTCAACGAGCGCACCTGTAATATTACGTAATGGACATTATTTTATTACCAAAACCATTAAATAACAATTAAGCCATGCAGCGATTCAGCTATTTACCAGCATATTTGTTTTCGTGAAGGACATAATGTATTGTGGGTTAGATTTTGTAATATTTAACCTTAGTCGTTACCGCACAGGTACTCAATGTATTCCAATACTATCGTTGACAAAAAGTGACAATGACGTTAGATGTCACTGTAAGTGTCAGCAAGATATTGATTGAAAGTTAACAGTTTCAAATGCAACAACCGGATACAATAAACACTCAATACGAACCTAGTACCGAAAAGTAACAAATGCAACATCTTGACTATATCTCCCGAAGAGGTAAGTTGAAGAGACAGACCCACGTTTCTCCATTTACATCCACGCCCCATCATGTAATAAGTGATAGCTTATGGTCGTACACCGGGCACAAATCTAGATTGCGAGCTACTACTGGAAATTACAAATAAGAAAACCCATACTTTGGATCGAACCTAGAACCTCTTAGTTGACAGCCGTTCTTGTAACCACTCGACTAACGAGGCAGTCAAGAAAAAGTAGATAGGTAACTTTAGTTTAATGAAAAGTATAAGTAAAAAGTTCATTTTTTAATACTTCCATTACAAATTGTAGAAATAAAATGAATATTTTATTTCATTACTCCTCAATGGATAAAATAATATCGGATAACAAAAGAAAACAACGAATACCCATATCTCGGTTTTTCATAAGATAAAGCAAAGGTGCAAAGGACCCAGTATAACCCAGAAAAAAAAAGAATGTCATTCAACAATTTTGACAAATTAAATGAGCATAAAACAAACAATAATATTTTAAACAGTGTAGTATTTAAATTTATTTAAAACATAGTATCGTGGTAGTAGGTTTCCTAATTTTCTTAGGAAGTTTTGACGTACATGTTTTACATTTACTGGCAACATAAAAAAATATTATAGAGCGCGGCGCAACCAAGGGAGAGCCACGCTACAAATACAAAGTGCAGTCTGGGAGACACGTTACTTTTAGTCAAATTCTACAAATACAAATTTTAAATGCAGTACTGATCGCTTGTTCTCTAATAGGAATATTATTCATAACTAAATATGGCTTCAAGTGAAGGCCGTGCTCAGTCAAACTTGCATCAGCAAGACTTATCAAAACTAGTGAGTAGAGTTTTACAACTAAATGATTGTGACCATAATCTTCAAAAATTTCTTTTTTTTTTTTAAGATTATTTGTGTTATGATATAATATTTATGATTTATATTTTAGTTTCAAAGTGATGTCACATAACCTCGGAGATAGTACTGATACACAGTAGTAGTGAAAGGTTATGCTTAAATTTTAAATGTTATTGAAAGTGTTACGCTAAATATGATTTTGTGTTCTAGGATGTCACAAAACTTTCTGCGTTGTCGCCCGAGGTAATATCTAGGCAAGCGACCATCAATATCGGCACCATTGGTCACGTAGCTCACGGGAAATCAACAGTCGTCAAAGCTATCTCTGGTGTTCAAACTGTTAGATTTAAAAATGAACTAGAAAGAAATATTACTATTAAATTGGGTGAGTACACCATAATTATAATAATTATCTATTTCCCATAACTCTAGGTGAATTAACAATATGGTAAATTAATTAAGGTAATAAGCATTATAAAAGTGATTCAGTTCCATTTTAGGTCATTGCTGAAGTGATGATAGATTAAATATTTACACTGTGAATTGAATATTTCAATTTCATGTTAAATTGCATGCTTCTTCAAAGAAATTTTAGGCAATGGTAATGTGTAGTGAAATAATGTTATGTATAAATATGTATTTTAATTTATTTAACTTGTTAAAGCCTAAGTAATTAGGCCTTAAAAAGATATTGCTTATTATGTATGTATTATATGTTATTGCACAAAAAAATCAGGGTATTGAAGTTAACTCTTTGTAGCTGTTTAGTTTTCCTTTGTAACTTGCATACATAATACTCAAGTCATTATTCAAAGATTGACAATACTTGACAACAGTTTTGTATATGGCCAATACAGATCCTTTGCAATGTACCATGTGAATGAGACTATATATTTAATGAACTTACATAAAGTAATAACTTTCTTGTTAATAAAATCACATGGTATGTTGCAGAGAGGCTGTCGGAATCTGTTATAAGAATGTTCCATGAGAGGACAAGTGAAAAAGTGGAACATATGTTTTTTGAAAAAATTCGAAGAACGAGAAAAAGGAATTTATTATTAGATTCTGTTGACATAGGGGACCCTGTTGTGAAGAAAAAACAGCAACAAAGAAAAAAGTCAGAAGAATATATCATAGAAAAAATATTAGATTTCAAATATGAAGGAGGCCAAGGACTATTTTACGTAAAGTGGAAAGGATGGCCAGACAGTGAAAATACATGGGAGCCTATAGAACATCTCAACAACTGTCCAGCCATAATAAAGGAGTTTTTAATGGACCAAGAACTCAAATGTTGTAACACATTGGAAAAACTTAAGGAAGAATTATCATTTGGTAATTTACTGGTAGAAGAGAATCTAGTTAAAAGATTGCATGAATTCGAAGAAATTGAAATATCCAAAGTGAAAGAGGATTTAATCATTAATTTGCTCTGTATGGTGCACTTAAGGGAATGTGATGAATGCTATGTGTCTGATTTAGTTGAAGACACTAGAAATATTTTACAGTTATATGTGCTGTGTAGAAAACGTTGTAAACAGTTAATGGCTTTGAAAGATTGGGAGGAACATTTAAATCAAGTAGATAATTATAAAAAACTTGTGGTTGAAAACAATGTTGACTTGGCTGGACCCCCTGAGAACTTTACTTATATAAATCAGTCAATATCTGGTGCTGGTGTGGTCATCCCTGATGAGCCTCCAATAGGTTGTGAGTGCTCAGCTTGCAATTGCCGTTCTAAATCATGTTGTGGAATGCAGGGTGGTTTATTTGCCTATACTGTGAACAAAAGATTACGAGTAGCACCTGGAACACCTATCTATGAGTGTAACAAAGCCTGCAAATGCACAGCAGATTGTGGTAATAGGGTAGTGCAGAAAGGAAGATTTATAAAACTGTGCATCTTCCGGACATCCAATGGGTGTGGTTGGGGAGTGAGAACAGAACAAAAACTAAAGCAGGGACAATTTATTTGTCAGTATGTGGGTGAAGTTATTACATTTGAAGAAGCAGAAAAGCGAGGTAGAGAGTATGATGCAAATGGATTAACATATCTGTTCGATTTAGACTTTAATTCTGTTGAAAATCCCTATGTAGTGGATGCAGCACATTTAGGGAATGTATCACATTTCATAAATCATTCTTGTGAGCCTAATTTAGGAGTGTGGGCTATTTGGGCAGATTGCCTTGATCCCAATCTTCCTATGTTAGCACTTTTTACTACTTGTGATATTGAGGCTGGAGAGGAAATATGCTTTGATTATTTGCAGAAATCCACAGAAGATAATGATGAGTGTACTTCATCAGTAAATAAGGATAAGATAATAGAAGATGAAGACAGTATTCCAAATGCTTCAGAGGCGAATGTGGCCTTATCACCGGTATCTCCAGTTAAATCAAGATTTGAAATACAGCAACAAAACATAGCTTTACTTCGAAATCGTACTGAATGTAAATGTGGTTCGATCAAATGTCGAAAATACCTATTTTAGATTGCACAACAGTATTATTACAATTTGTAAATGGAGTGTTTCATGAAATCTTAACAATTTATCTCATTACTCACAAACATTATGAATAACTAATATGCTGTGCAGATGTTCCAATATTTTGTTTTGTAATTATGAAAAGGTATTTTTTTTAGTAAATTTGGATGTATTATTTTGCTGCTAATTCCAAATTTTTTCTAGCATGTGACATCAATTTTATGATATGTATTTTATAATGACTACCTGTTTTTATTATGAAAGACGACATATTGTCTTCTTACTATTCAACCTGCACATCTTAGAAATTCTAAAAAAAAAATCTGAGATGTGTGTAGTCTGCCAACCTGTGTTTGGCCAGCATGGTAGACTATGGCCTTAACCCTCTCAATATGAGTGGAGACCCATATTCCAACAGTGGAATGACAGATGGGTCGATTATTATTCTTTTTATTATTACTCTTCAATCCACCAAAACGACACAGTATTGCTTGGTAACACACAATATGTTTTTAAAATTTATTTCCTAATATGTTAAATCTTAATTGATTTAATAATTTTTAAGCTCATTTAAAAGATGGACTCACTAGGATTTTAAAAATAAGTATAAATATTACAGGCCCTTGACAATTGTGAATTGTTGAATGTTTTTATTTTACACAGAGAGGACCTTACTCATTATATGAAAGGGAAATTAGTACCTTATGAATAAGATAATATTTTACATAACTATTTCTTAGGGTTATTGTTTTGAAAGATATAAATATACAGATAGGCATGTTCAGGTGTGTGACCCTGGAATCAATGTAACTTATATGTGGCATGGAATATATTATTATATTTACAATTGGTAAATATGTGTACTAATGTTACACTTATATTGTATTATTACATGATAAAATGGTGTTGGAAAAATTTTCGATTTCATATTTAATTATAGTGAACTTTACATTTATCATTTTATGCATTCTCTTTTACTAGCACCTGCTAGTATTCTTAGTAATATTCTTTACCTGGCTCCACTACTTCACATTGGTATGTACCCAATTTACTATTATTATTATCATGGTCATCATCCTATCTCAGTCCACTGCTAGACATAGGTCTCCCCCAATTTACTATTGGCTGGCTAAAAAAAATTGTACAAAATACATTCATTTTCATACTTACATAACATCACACCTGTAATCCTTAAAGGGATAAACAGAGGAGTGCAGTATATTCCTACATTTCACCAGTGATGAATGTGATTTAGTCTATTCATAAATTATTCAAAGTGTTATTCATAAACTATATGAAGTATGTACTCAATTTAGATTTGTTTTTGGTATAGGAATTAGTTTTGTTACTTAGAAAAATAATTTAGTACACACACACTATCAGCCTGTCATCGTCCACTGCAGGATATAGGCCTCTCCAATGGCACACCACTTTGATCTTCTGCTCAACGCATCCAACCACTGCCAGCCACTTTGCCTATATCGTCGCTCCACCTAACTAGAGGGCGTCCTACGCTACGTTTGCCAAGTCGCGGTCTCCACTCCAGAACACGTTTGCTCCAGCGGCTATCGGTTCTGCGACAGATGTGACCAGCCCATTGCCACTTCAGCTTGCTAATCCTTCGGGCTATGTCGATAACTTCGGTTCTCTGTCGGATCGTGTCATTTCGGATTCGCCAGACAAATATATGTATGTATATACATAATGTTAACGCATTATTGTCGATGGATAGTGATATGGCAACACTGAACCGTCGCCATTGTCGAACGTTCTCTTCTTGATGTCACCGCGACCGCGAGTAAATGAATATCCATTAAAATCTAATAAACTATTGTTAAACACAATAAAATATAGTTGTGGAACCTATTTGCATCTTTATTCCTCAACACATAATGAAGATCGAGTTAAGTGGCGTGCCATTGGAGAGGCCTATGTCCAGCAGTGGATGGGAGTAGGCTGATAATGATGACGATGATGATGCTGATATACATACATTTTTTAATACAGATGTAAATTTTAAAGTTATGAATATTTCTATTATTGCTCTGCATATAAAGTTTTTTTTTTCATTTCTATGCCTTTTTTGTTATTATAGCTTTGTTTTAAGATTCAAATAAAATGCAAAAAAAAAAAGATAACATTTCTATTACAGACTACGTGGGAATTTCCATTCGATATTCGTATTACTAAACACAGGAAATTTTATCATTTTGATCAAAAAATCTCTTATATACCTATGATGACTAAGACAGATTCATTTTTGTTCTACGGTGACAATATGAGTAGCATAAAGGTAAGCTATCTTCAAAATGTTAACAGATAATTGTTCACAGATAATGATGTTAGAGAAGCCTCCACTTTCCTCTTTAAATATAAAATTTAAAAGATTATGAGAAACAGTATTATTAGTTCCGTTCTATTCCGATCCTTTCATTATTTCACTATTGAAACATGGGTCTCTTCTCATAATGGAAGAGTTAAGGCTGTAGTCTGCCACGCTGGCCAAATGCGGGTTGGCAGACTTTACACGCCCTGGAGAATTTTTTTAAAACTGCGGTCTACAAATTTGCTCACGATGTTTTCCTTCACCATTAGTAAATGATATTTAATCATAAAAGACATATTTTGTAAAAAGGCGATTGTCATGGATATCCAGGATTCCCGGATTGAGAGGCTGAGTTCTAACCACTAGGCTATCACTTCTTTTTTTGAACCAATATCATCATCATCACTTTCATCATCAGTCTCTATATGTCCACTGCCGGACATAAGCCTCCCCTAATCGACGCCACTCCTTCCGATCCTGAGCCTTCCGAATCCAGCAGCTTCTCGCTGTCTTCTTCACTAAACTATCGCACATATTGGCTATATCACTTCAGTAAGCGAAGACTTCATAAATGTTTCTCTACAAGAAATATCAAAATTGACAAGAACCCCCATATCTGTGTATTTTACGCTCAAATGAAAATAAAAGAGATAAAAATATTATATTCCAATTCTGAAAAAATGTTCTTTATTTTAATCCTTTGAAAAAAAATCTTCTTTACAATCCTCCTTAAATCTACTAAATTTATTCGCCCCTAGACCATTTTCTTATCCATACTCTATAAATTAAGGAGATTATTAGGTAACGCGCCGCTTAACATCACTTAACTATATTTTAATGGCTTTTGTAATAACTCGACCCCACACTACTTTGGCAAGGGACCATTTTATTTATTAACCTTAAGCCTTTAAGCTTTACCTTATCTTAGCTATAATCTTTTTCTATATATTATTATATTACAACACCATGTCCCTTTTTAAGTTTAAAGTTTCTCTTAACTGCCCCTCCTCCACCCCTGATCATAGAACATACAATATAACATGGAAGTACAACACTCGTCTGCGAGGAAAAGAGACAGGATATTATCATGATGAACTTTTCAATTACTGTACCGAAGAAAGAAAACATAGTAAGTACCCCTGCACGTCTCAACTTGTCCATTGTTCACTAAGGCGTGTGTAGAGTGCCAACCCACACGGTAACCCAAGTGGCGATTATTAAAAATATTGTGATTACTATATCATCACGCCAGGTCCCTTACGGGCAAGCAGAGGACACCAAGTGCTTAATATCTATATCTTATAAGACTTGACGTGCTCCTCTGAGATTGATCACCCTCTTAGCCGATATATTAATAATGTAATGTTATTATGTAATATGTTAAACGTAATGTATGTAAATATTAAATGTAATATTATTCATCTGTTACAGGCTCTTAACGTAAAAATGGGTCCTTGGGGAAGCTCAGTTACGTTTATTCTTCCACAAGACAGGCGTGGTCTGCCTGACT
>DWMF01000238.1:0-16529 GCA_018244815.1 Parelbella polyzona | reverse complement strand
AACTTTTTACGTATCAGTTAATAAATTGGCTTTACTCATTTGAATAATTTCAAAAACTGTAACATCAGCATTTATTTAAGATTACAGTACGAAAAGTGTAAAATAGCGTAAAAACAATTACAGTTCAAATAGTGAATATAACATTATCACCCCAAGTCCACTGCTGGACATGGACCTTACATGAGGGATCTTTGCCCATAATCGTCACGTTGAGCATACGCGTTGAGGAAAGCAACGCATTTAGCCACAAATAAGTAGAGGCGTATGAATATAAGCTTCTTGTTCAACAATATTTTGTCATATAATATACATGTACAAGTTCGATCATATTCCAAAGTACAAAGTCGTGATAGATATTCGGAGAAATAAGTTTAAGCCTTAATACAAGAGTAGTAAAAAGTCTTACCTAAAGATAAATCCTAATCTGATTAACAGCATTGTATTACTTAGAAGACATATTCAGAGAATGAAAAAGTTAATAATGTAAAGAAGAGAAGCTCATCCCCTATTATGTTAGATGAGGATAACGAAAGGCAAATCCGTTGGATAGAATGATTAAATCTGATCGGAAGGCTGTTTGAAGGAAAAATGTACGATAAGCAGTTTAATCAATACAAAAATCCATTATATCTAGCAAAAAATTCTCTGGTTTCGGTACGTTAACAACACTTCTAACGGAATTTTCAAGTATGCTGGGATAACTACATACCCCTTAGTTCAATAGTTTGTGAAACTAATTAATGAGCCGGCAGTCGTGAGTTTGATTCCCACCCAGGCACGCGATGTCCCCTGATATGTGTTGTCACATGACCCATCCGCGTGATGAGCACACGATTTTTTTATCAGTCTGGAAATAAGTACCTATAGATGTCCAATTAGCGTCGTACCTATCCTACTTCCTTCTTCATGAGTTTCCGACGATCGTTGCTAGATCGCCGCATGTCGAATTCAATGCATTCTTAATAATCAAGATAGTATTTTACGGATAAACAAAGCTTAATGTAGGACGGTCTATTAAAAGTAATATACTACTATTAAAAGGGAAACAAAAGGGACACATTAGTGTCGCACTGTTTCCTTTAGAAAAGACTTGTACGAAACCAAAACAATTAACAGAGTATGCAACACGGTTGTGGAAGCCGTACATTCCACTATTAGGAACATAAGTGGCAATTCACTTTATTGATGAGCACTCTTGAGATTAACCGATAAATAAATGAGAATACTGTTCATCTTAAATTGATTTCAATATCAAACAGATATGGCACAGAAATAACGTGAAATTCATAGACTATTGGAGACCGCCTCTCAGCTGCTGCCCTCGTATAAATTGTTTCGAATGAAGCCATAAAAATGTATGAGATTAATAACGGTATTATCATGGGCCATCGTTGACACGAATCCTCGGTTGGGGTGTTGAGCCGTGGGACATGCGCGGAATAGAAATACGAGGATATCAAAGTAAACTTGTCAGCGTTTAATGTTTCAATGTCAGAGGATAATACCTTCGTGACAATGGCCGGATGGAAAGCCTTTATTCAGTCCAGTTTTGTACCAATTTGGAACAATGAACCGGAAGTTTTTCCAAGAGAGTACATATTTTTCTATTGGCAAAATTCTAATATCCCTTAACAAAATATGAATGTAGACGCAAAATCAATTCAAATCAATAATACAAAAAATATTATTTGCGCATATCATGAAACTAAATACATATGTAAGGCGTTAGAATGAGAGCTTCAATGAAAACCTACCTCATATTCAACTACATGAATTACGTAATCACACATTTATCTGATATTCGTAACAGTCTTTAAACAATAATTGAACACTAGCGAAGTTTTTTGAGCAGCGTTTTCTTTGTTTCAACGCAAATCTTCGAAGGTCGCGTAAAAAAATTCTAACCTATCGTTGCCGAAGTCGCTATTGACTTAGGTCAGAATCATACATTTATTATGTTAACATATGAAAATGATATGCTGGCCGAGGTTCTTTCAGCGAAATCCCATATTTCCATCGGGTCAGTGTATGCACATAGGTTTTTGCTATTCATCTTGCGTATTATGAAACCCTTCGTTTTGCTTTGACAAACTTCCGAATGTGATTCTACTCACCACACATGACGTCTACTACTCTACGTCACACATGAGTAAAATAAATTTTATAAATCAGACTTACAATGCATATGAATACAACGTCGTTGATAGTTTATGCGTTAATACAATTTTTAGCAATATCTGAACTCTATATAGATATGGAGTACTAGTGATATATCACTAGTTATATATTCCATACTACTCTTTGCTTACGGCAAACAGTAGAACTAATATCTGATCTTATATTATGTTATAATTGTATGTATCATTGTAATTAAAACGATGCAAATGTGGGCGGCTAAGCGCCAAGACATGTAGCAAGATGTTACCAAATTTTAACAACGCAAGATGGCTCATGCTCTCACGCCTATTTGCACAAATCACAACATTACGCCTGTAATCCCCGAAGGGGTAGGCAGAGGAGTGTAATAGACTCCCACGTTTCACCAGTTACGTTTAGGTCCCATGGAATAGGTGGTGAGCCTATTGCCATATACCGGGCAGTGATCCAGACTCTGAGTCACTACTAGAAATTTTAAATTAGAAAAATCCAATAGCACTCGACCCAGGATTTGAACCCAGGACCTCCCAATCAGCAGTCGCGCTTGCAACCACTCGACCAACGAGGCAGTCTATTTGCACTAATACTGTTCGTTTTACAGAAGACAACTTAATCTTTGTAACTAAATGTGTTATTATCATGTTCCTGTCATATATTATTTGTGTATAGTTAATTTTCAGAACTACCATGAAATATATTTTCAATCATTCCTTACTGGCCAACAATAGCTATTAATGTCTAGAATGTTCTGTTATCGTTTTAAATAGCTCAATTCTTTCAGATTCTACTTGAACTTTACTCCGATAAAAAAAGCATTCGAGATTGAAGCTTAACTAAACAAAGGTACAGTTGATCTATCTTGAGAAGTTGGTTTATTTTATCTTAGATACAGCTGTAATAGATGAACTGTGATCGTAGTTGATTCATGCTTTGAATCCCGACCCCTATCACAACAGGGATAAAACGGGTGTCGTTGTGACAGGAGAATGACAATTATGATAGTAATATCCATGTAGGCATCAAGAAATTTATCTCTCATATATTCGTAAAATTCTCGTGAACTAAGAAGGCCTTGGAATTACTTAATAATTTCAATCGTTGTATTTATTGCGCAAAGTTAGGAACTTGAGAGACGTTTGCTTGGTTTTAACGAAATAAAACATTGTTTGCTTATCTTATCTTAGATCGAATAACATAAAAATTTTTGGTAGAAATATTACTAGAATATATTATTGCCTTGACTTTCTCCAATTTCGGATAAATAAGGCCACATGTTTTAAACCATAAGAGGTTTAGTAATAATTATAATGCCGGTTGTTTTTTCTTAGTTTTGATGCTAATAAATTAAATAATGTTGCAGGTACATTACAAATTCCAACATGAAATGTTCCACACATGCCTTAAGTTTTACAATTCATGGGGATAACATCCCGGTCGAGTATTTCACAAACCATTACATTCTTCCCAATAGATTTTTTAAAAGAAAATTATTAGAATCGAAAGTTTTAAAATGTAAATGCTTTACAAATAAGCAATTTACTTTTGGCATTTGACATTGTATATTATCGGGCTTACAATGAACTTACAAACTTTGAAATTGTAGTCTGACGCGTAATGAATTGTTAGTAATTGTTTGTCTGAAATTAGACTATTTTGACACTGGTTTCAATAACAGATCATGAAATTTCATACACAAAATCTGTAGAGTTCTAGGAAAATGATCCATGAAATTTAACTATAGTAAATTATGAAACGTTTAAAATTTTTTGTTTATGTTCAAATTCCGTCAAGCCTTACTGCAGCATCACGCAACACTAACAGAGTTCTGAAAGGTTTATGGAACTGGCAGAGCACCATTACTATAGTTTATCGAAATGACTTTGATTTTGACAGGTTACAAAACTTTAAAATTCCCATACCTATGTAAATTCAATTGGTTTTCAATTTGTAATTAATTACAAATATAATTTACGATTTAATATTTACTACATTGACGCTGTTAATGAAATTTCGATCAAATTAGAGTTTGCTGAGGCCTAATTGAAAATACCGGGAAATGCAATTAAAAGACCAAATTGCGGTCTACGGCTACAAATAGAAATTTAGTTTTATAGTAAAAAGAACATTTATTTGCCGATTGGAACGAGTTTTGTCTGTCGGAATGAATGTAATCTATTAAAACAAATGGATGTTCGAACAGATTTCAAATGGAGAGTGATGTGCCCATCGGGATTTACCGGACGCGATGTATATGTCGATATGTGGATCACCGCTGATCGATATTTATATTATCCCAGTTTAATCTCTTCTGTTGTTGTAATAATATTATTAGCTGGTAAGTGGTACAATGGTATATCTAATCATGTCAATGTTCGATATCCTGGAGTTGGCAGAATTAACAAATGTAATTTAGCGCTAGAGAATAAAGTACAGATCACATGTACACATACTAGCAGATCGCGGCACGGCGTAGCCGGCCCAGGCACGCCTACATGCTCTGGCCGTCGGTACGGGCAGCAGTGCAGGCGGTGCGACAAGCTGTGCTCTGCGATCTTCAAGCTGCATGCTCAGTGTAGGAACTATGGGCAAAAATCACAACACTAATCAAATTTTTAATAAAATATAGGGTGAATATTCATCACCTGTTACTACATGGGATAGATACAGAAACATTAATACAGAACATTGTATGTGCATACGTGTGTAGTGGTGAAGTTACCGCGCTAACTGACGTCAAGTACGGATCGTGTACAAGAGGCTTTGGCTAATAGACATTCAGCTCGCATACAACAGTCCAATATCATCATAGCTATTGCTCTGATACGGTATTCGGACGCTTCTATCCCTCTATCTCGGACAGACCCTCGTTACGAGAAGTGTGTGACTCAAATATCAGTGTAATATAAAACTGATTGTTATGTTTCCTATTACACTTTCCTTCTTGTCTTCGCGATTTTTCAAAAATGTTTTTACGGATATTTTTCGCTGATTGTTTGAAAGTGGGTAAGTAATCTATTCTGAGAATGTATATTTTTAAGCTGTACACGAATTTTTTTGAATCGTAATTAACAGCAAAAGGTTAAGTTTTCGATTTAAGGAAGCCTATACATAAAAATAATTTACTATATATTCTATTATAAGGGTTTGTATTGAAAAAAATAATATTTGTAAGAATATATAGTTGAGACTGATTAAATTCCGCTAGTAAAAATCCTCGACAGGTGTCTGATTTTGAATTTAACAGAAAGTTTATCATGGAGCTACACATGTGACTACATTCAAAAATACGATATTCAATTCAGCGAAATAATAACCATTACGAGTGCTTTGGAAATGAATAAAACAAATAGTGTTTAAAAACGAATGCGCGTCGGACATGTTGTGACATGTTTGGATTGTTTGGCTCACGGTAATCCCTGACGGCGCTCATCCCAGATCACCGTGCTCTCAAAACCCAATAGGAGTCGAAAGAGTTTCCACGCTTCACATTGATGAATAAAACTACCTTCATGGATCATAAAGATGTAATATCTTTTTGAATTTGGTTTTGTAATTACGCTTGTTGTATACAACAGTTATTTTTATCAAAGTATTTGTGGGATCTTCTAACATAACTGATGTATCGCGGTATCATAGAAGTGTAGTACTATTCTCCCCCACTTACCCCTTGGGGAAAACATAAGAGGTCACGGTATGTATCCTTTTTTAAGATTACACCATGTACCTTGCGGGGTAGGCAGAGAGCAAAGAGTACCAATTATTGCTATCTTCACAGAGCTAGCGTACATCAAAAATAAGCTATAAGAAAATTGCTAAAAAATTTCATTTTTGCGTTTTTAAGATAAATTTTTAATGCCATCTCCACTTTACTTTATAACGCCTTTGACACTGAAGTGTCGTTAAGAGATAATTTCATGGAACGCGCGACTTTAAAATTTGATTGAAACTGTCAGTCGTTTATCTATATTACTAGTCTCAAGGTGGCGGCGCATTTCGAATCACCGTAAAAAACTTTCCTTTATCACTCGTCAATATCAGAAAGCCAAGCCGTCACGTTTAAGATTGTTTAAATATTATACAGGTATTTTATTATAAAAACAAACACTCTATTTACGATATAAGATACGATTACGATACGATACGATTTAAAAAAACTGTAGGAAAAAAACAATAAATATTATCAAGAAATAATTATCATACTCTAATTACATACAGAAATAGGGACGAGCAGACGTTCGCTAACCAACACTTGGGCAGTGTGGCCGGCTCCGGCTAACTACATCAGTCATATATAATTTTCTTATTATTTCACAACTATTAGACCGTATATTAAATTAAGACCATTTACTAACCCAGATTCAGAAAGCAATGTGTTCAAAACAAAACTGTTTCTCCGACTCGAACACAACTCCGCAGTTGCCACTAACTGGTCTATTGATAAGAATGGATTTCGTCCATCATTGGCCCGTCGCTCGACTAATGCTGCTATTACAAAGACAGATTGGGAACATGTTTGGACAGCGTTTGCGAATTAGCGATGAACGCATTGCGGACTCCTATTGATAATATTGCCGCATATGGACGATGACGTATGTGTTGTTATTGTTATTTTTGTTAAATAACTACGCAGGGCAGGCAGTGATAACCGAGTGCCACATATCTCTTTCTTTACAGCTCTGGTCTACTTCTTTTATATTCATTTCTCTCTTCATACATCCGCTCCGGTTTTGTAGACATTATGTATTTAGATATGGTGCTTATTCGTATTATATTTACTCGTACTCTGCTGCCCATAGATGCCAACGTTATTTAACTCTTCCCGCTGTGCCTTTTCGAATATTACGTCTACATATATGATGCCTACGCATGCCATATCTACTCGTGCATTATACCTATATTTCCACTTTTACTTACGTACGTAGCCTCTATATGTACATCTGAATATATCACATTACCACACTTTGTGGCTACAAAAACTATATTTACACACTTTATAACTACAAAATGTCTACATTTTCAAATATAAGCCAACGCGAATACAATTTTTATTAAGCTATTGATAAGTTATCGCGGCGTCCATTAGCGGCTCGTTGCTCAACTAATGCGGCCATTACGAAGATAGATTCTCACCATACGTTCGAACGGCATTCGCGAATTAGCGGCGGACGAACCGGGGGCGCTGATTGATAGCGACTCTGATCGCCTCTTGTTCATGCAAAGAGATATATACGTTATGTATTTATTATAAACGGTACGCCAGGATGCTTACTGGATAGACAGAGAGTAGAGATATTTGGTAAGTGTTACTATAGAGTACCGCTTACCAAATATCTCTACTCCTTCGTATAGACGAATGTAATAATAATAAATTGTATATACAAAGTAAGCAAATTCAAAGAAAAGTGTCTGAAACCGGCGTGCTTGTATGAAGAGATTGATGAATGTGGGAGAAGCACGGCAGGCATGCGAGGATAGGGATATTTTTCATTCCGTGCTCTCTACCTACCACGTAAGGGACATGGCGTGAAATATAATGACTTCGTTTATATGATTCAATGTTAATATTCGTAGTAAAAATAGTATCTTTACCACTTGATTTCGTCGTAACCAAAATCACAGCATACAAGGCTTCAACAATAGACTAGAATTGATTCTACCCATCAGTCCGTTTCAACTAATGTCACTATTACGCGAACAAATTGATGCCGATCTCTGCGAATCGTATATTTGACTATCGTTACAAACATATACCTATCTCTTTCTTTCCCTGTTTGAAAAACAAAGACGGAAGATGTAATTTAGTCGTACACTGTTGTATAACGACAAAAATCTGTACTGTGCCACCTTTGGATAGTATTTTCCCAACCTTCTCTAATTCTAACACTCATCAAATTTAAACACAGCTGTTAAGAAAAATGAATCTAAAATGAGATGAATGAGAGGTGAGGTACATAATTAGTATATACCTACTCAATTTTATTCACTGATTTAGGAAATGTTTGTTCTTTTTTACAGATATAATCACAGGTGTTTCATTATTGTCACATGAAGTCACTAATAAATATGGAAAAAGTCATTGTTGACTGTAAAAAAAAATTTCTTTTCGATATTAATTTAAGAATTACTTAATAAGAAATATGAAAATACCATTGGTAACATTAAGCAACATCATTAATTTATTCATGACATGTTAAATAAATGTACGAAATAAATTCTTTACATTGGATACTTCAAATTTACAACCGCTCTCAGCTTTTTATGAAAAACGTAAAATTATCACGCCTGTAATACCTGAAGGAGTAGGCAGAGGAGTTTAGTACACTGCCACAGCTGCTGTAGTACATACAAGCATCACAGTTCGTTCAAACGTAATTTATAGTACGTAGCAGTAAGCATGGCTAAAGCTGTGATTGATGGTGGTGGGTCATACAGTCCGCCACGAACAGATGTGGACGAATGAGCGAGCCAGACAAATCGAGTTTAATTATGAGTACTGCCTGGAGCTGATCTAGATCTGATGTGTCTTTGAACTGAAAGGGTATAAGCAAAAAACTTATCTTCTTTAAAATTAGCTTAATTTTCGCTTGTACCTAGATCAATAATCTGAACCATGACACGTTTTGTAATTAAACATCCTCAATGGGGCTTTTTGGGCTATTACTACTATTTAAAATCAAGAAGGGTTGTACTGACATATGTAAATAACTGTAATAAATATGGTAAGCGATATATACACTAAACAGTCGGGAATGACTTTGGCTTTAAGCCTCGTCATTGTGAGAAAGATCTCACGTCTGATAGTAGAACAATCGGAAAAGAGCTATATCTGGTCATTTTTTTTAATACGATTTATTTGTTATTGCTCCCCAATATTAATATCAAACTGTAATTTCTAATAGAAACAGTGATTTGTATCCAGCAAGTGTCCGAATTGAATTTACTGACCAAACGTGGGGACACGACAGTTGCTTTGTAATGATTCAATTTTCAACGCACATACAACGCAGTAGCGCCTAAAATCGAATGTAAACTTATGGCGAAGACGTTCAGAAAATTTCAAGTGTAACACAAATTTATGGAAGAAATTGGTTTGGCAATGGTTTCTCAAGCAGCCGCTGATGTCTATGAGTTGTTTACTGTTGAATTTACTGTTTAGATGTTTCTGATGATGACGACAACTCAAAACACATCTAAAAGAACAAGCAAAAGCAAAGTATGAAATATATAAATACTTAGGTACCTATCTAAGTTCCCTTCGAATCTCCAATATGGTTCTCCAATCACTGAACCAACAAAAAAGTCAAATCTTCAAAACTGCAAAAGTCGCTGGCTGTGGTTGGATGCGAAGAGCTGAAGATCGAGCTCAGTGATGTGCCACTGGAAAGTCAATTGTCCAGCAGCGGACGGGGGCCGGCTGATGATGATGATGATGAAAGCAGGTTGTACTGTAATTTTATTTCAGAGTATCCTCTAACCACACTCATGATTAAAAGTATTGAATGAATGTTTAAGTAACGTTCTCTCAGCCTTTGCTTATGCCCGTTGATAAGTATGTAGTTCGTGAAACTGATTGTTGTACCGGCGGTCGTGAATTCGAATCCTTCACAGAATTAACATTTGTGTGATGAGCACATAATTTTGTTCTATCTGATTGTAAAAAATAACAACCTAAGTATATATTTAAAAGTATATAGGTATATAGTTTATCAGCCGTCTGGTCATCATGACAAAATCTCTCAGCTTACTTTAGGATCAGATGGCCGTACGTGGAGATGTCCGAAGATATTATTATTACTATAACCACAGGCACATAAACACATTTATGTCAAAAAGACTGCTCATTACGAAAGTCGATAAAAAACTGGCTACTATTCATTCGCCGTAACGATGGTAATCCCATTATTTCCAGCCTAAACAATTTTCCCAATGCAGGTAGATTGAGGAAGTGTTTTATAGTGTGATATTGCACGCCCCTGCAGACACCCGTGATAGAATGCCTCAACGAAAGCAATTTATGTCACCGACTTGCAGTGGCTTCTTTCAGCCATGGCCAGATTACATTTATTCCATGGCCCAATATTAATTTGTGCAAGAAGCGAAACTACAAACTTTAAAAATTGTTTGTAAAATTCGATTCTAAAGCTATGGTAAAATTCAACATAAGGTGTATGTGTTCTTTATATTACTATTTATGGTATTAAGTATAGTAGTAGGAAATATTCGTATTGAAATTGAAACTTGCTGGCTAATAAATATGTATAAAGTAAATAATATTTATATGTTTCATTCAAAAGATACTGACAAAATACATTGACATTATTTCTCTCAGCAAAACTTCCGAAACAACAGTTTTGTTGCACAGCGTCAGTGAATTCCGATGTTGCCTTGATATACTGCACCAGCCACGCCCCCTGGCTTCCGCCACATCTTCAATGGGAATATAAAGTAGCGTACCGGAACACAGCCAATAAATGCAAGACTTAAAATGTATACATTTTAGATCTTCAGAACTTCAGCCAACAGAACATTTGCTTCGTGCAAATTTCCTGTTTCCTTAATTTTCATATTGCTTTTATATTACATAATATTGGGTAATGTTATTCTAATGATCAACGTCGAATGTTCATTTAAACAACGTACGTAGAATGTATAATGATTTACCGAACGTATTACACATACATTCCCTGTACTTACACGTCATGTTGAATGGCGTACTAAGTTTATTATCAGACATCCCCTTTATGTTATAAAGCTAAGGAGAATATGACGACTATATAGGTCGTATCTCAAATACGAATTAACCTGTTTTTAATATGCGCCAAACTTGAAACAGCCAATGTTACAGCACAATATCAAATCAGTACATAATATTTTAAAAAATGTTGTAGGTTGCAATAATCATCATTACTATTATCATCCGTTCTTCCTATCGTTCTACTGCTAAATATACGAGAAGAATCAAATATATACACGTAGTTTACCTTTCTAAGCAAGTACAGTTTGACAGGCTCCACATTCTTTGTATAACATTACAGAAAACTGAAAACCTTGCACATTCTCAAAGATTTTCTTTACCGTCATAACGAGTGACATTTGATTGTTTAAAGCACAAAACTATCGGTTGAACGTTTGCACCAATTTCGAACCCTAATTTCCCGAAGTGGGAGGCTAAAATGTGAACGACAAGGTTAATGCTATTCTTATTTATTCATATTTCAATGATTTGGTTGACGACAGAAAATGAATTGCAAAGATCGTTTGGTAAAGATTACGCCAATGTTAAAATCAAGTTAGCGCTCATTCACTTGTGCTAGCACAGCTACGAGCAGAATTTATAGACCCAGAAATACCGAAAGGCATAAACTGCACTAAGGCGTTGATTTAAGCGCTGCCCTCGCCCGATATCATCTCTTGAACATAAATAACGAAGGCTGTATCATGATCTATGAACGTTGTATCACTGTTTATAGATGTACACGGACATGTGAAGCAGATACTGGATGCAAGCATTTTTTATGTCTCACTATTGATTAGTTCCCTATCCTCGGAATCAAAAGAGGTTTGATGCATATTCAACTATTCTTCTTCATGTAGACGGATAGATATATATTTCAAAAGGTAATCCATGTACATATGTATACAGCATGAAATAGCCTATTAAGGTACGCGAAATCACCGAAATTCTTATGAAATTCTTCATTAGCTTTTACAAGAGTTTATCACACCGCTCGTTTTCAATTTTACAGATCTTTTGTAATCTGTAAACATGTATGTACATATGTATGTGGAGTAAAGTATCTTCAATGATGTTATAAAATTTTCCCGAATGGCCATGTTCTATAGACAACAACATCAGAAAGAGACAGGAAGAGATATTTTCGTGTTGGAATGCTTTTATAACTTAACTTACGAAATTTTAATTAAGTGGACGAATATTTCGGAATTTATATTGTTTCTTGCTTAAGGGGCAATAAAATCATGAGAGTGTTATAGAAAGATGGAGGTTTCGAGCGTTTTAGATGGTTCGTATAAAAAATGCTCGGAAAATTGTCGCCATTCTTGTTCCTACTCTTGGTCATCTGATCTCGATAGTTATAAATCTCAAAGGACATGGAAGCAAAACAATGCCAGAGGTACTCTCTGATGGGAGATTTCTAGTGATTAATTCGCACTAGCGTAACATGTGCCCGCTACCTTCTATGTATGTGCATTTGCAATCGATCTCAAACAGTGCAGCAGGAATAAAACGATCACTATAAGATGACAAGTTAACATCAACTGGTTATAGAACTGTTGGGGAGTAATGGCCGCATATCATCATGGGAATCGGAGGGCGTAGGAGGAGGAGTGCCTTGCCCGGCTGGGCTCTTAGGAGCGTTGCTCCTATTAGCGCCGAAGAATGTCACCGAGGGGGTTTTTTAGTACAGCAAAAGACCCACATGACCCGATATCAGCCCCAGGATACCCGGTACCTTTTGAAGGTTCCCCCCTCTCGTGAACAAAAACAAGAGGGAGTAATGTTGGTATACAATTGTCTAGTTAAAGTTATTAAGAATGCAATTAGTATTACTAAAACGGAGAAGCACGGGTATTGATAACTAACAACTGTTAAGCTATTGGTTGCTTTCAGTGTGGTATGAAAACTTGAGACATAAGAATTTGCTCTTAAATCATGGCACCCTACAAATTAAAGCAGTGGGAATTAATTTCCAACGTTATTCATTTAAGCCTTGTGCCCAGCAATGGAACGCTAATGGATTAAGGTCGCAGATCGTGAACTTAACAAAGTTTGACTGATTATGACCATAAGTTCGTTAGGATTGCTTACGCATATTGCATATTACTATTGTAGTGACAATGTGTATCTCACTTTTCACTGTGAAAATACGGTATATATGTATGTATATATTCATATATATATAGATTCAAATTAAAATAATTACGATTGCAATGTAACACTAACGATGGGGAGAATTATAATAGGCGATGGGTTCCTGAGTATTTGTCCAATCCGGTTTCAAGGGCCTTTGAAATGATCGTCATCGCCCAGAATGATTTTTGTTTCTTTTTCCTTTTATGCAAATTTTCAGACGAGTTGAAATACTAAAAATAAGATAAAAACACAAGTAGGTACATTACATCACATATACATTCGTTCATGTAATGATCGCTGACATTTTCTGTACAAATGGTAGAATTTTCTGTATAAGATCGTAAACTGTGGAAATAAGCGGTGTAGACAAAATTAAGTAAATATTGGAACGCCTTACAAATGTAAATCTTCCAGATAAATCCTTCAAAGCATCAATTTTGCGCTAATCTAAGCTTAATTTGAAATTCAGTGATATTTAAATCCCACAGTCTCAAAGCTTAAAGTTAGGATTTTTTAATGTATGGCTGAAGAGTAGATAAGATCGGTAGGAGACAGTAATGTCTTATACGTAGATAGTAAAAATACTATTGTGACATATGTATTTGTTAAATTTGCCGCATCTAAATATTCAGCATTGTTATGTAACTGAATATTTACAACCAAAATAAGAGGACACTTCTAGATGTCAACTGATCCTCCAACACCAAGCCTGAAACTACGTATGTAGCTGTAATTAAAACAGCGAGGCCGTGCTCATTTGTACTGCACACTCTACGACTTTCAAAAACTCCACTAATGAAGGTTTAGAAAGATCCACAGACTTTTTTGGCAACGAACATCGCTTTATCCCCAGACATTTGCTATTGAGCGCACCGTTTGGAATTTTACGGCACCCGCTCGTATGTTTCCCGATTTCTAATTGGATCTGGCTTTTATTCACCGACAAACATTTTCGATTCTCACATATTTCTATTGAGGAATATAATCGATATGTAAATGACTTTATAAGTATTAGATTTAACAGAATTCAACAATTCGTCACTTACATTGGTTCTAAGATCTCACACCTTTACATCTACAGTTATTAACTTAGTACAGTGATCACAGTTGTATTATAATAATAATACTTACGCGATGAGCTTATGAGATCCTTTGACTTGATTTGACCTCTTTGAAGCATTTGATTCAAATAAGGTTTTGTTAATTCACTTGAGATCCTTTCGATCCTTCAAAGTAAATCTAGGCGATTTTTATCTTGTACGTATCTAATGCTGAGAAAATCTTCTTTCTGTCCTTTAAATTTTTTTACAGTTACGTGCATTTTTATATTCAAACTGTACATCTTTAAAAGTTCCCGTGCATTTTTGAGTCTACGGATCATATTTAAAAACAAACCTATATTAAAATGATTAAATGTACAATCGTGTTTTCTCAATACACGGCCATTGATAAGGTGCAGTAAAAATATTGGCATTGCCCTCACCGGTGCTACGAACAGGTTATTGCTATCTCGGAAGATGTAGTTCGGGAATTTCAGTGGCAAACTATAAAATGGCGATCGTTAAACAGTGAGAGCATCCCGAGCGAACCCGGCTAGATTTATAGTATATGGGCCACGTAATGTGCCGATGGGAGGTTCGAGCCGCGATAAAATCTCCGATATTTATTTGCTTAGATAAATGAAACCGTATTTTCAGGTTTAGCGACGCTCCTTGTTTATGGAGATAATATTTTTCGGAGGCCCTTCACAGTTTAGCGGGTTACAAATAGAGCCTATTACAGATTTATCCATGTTAACTTTTAAAAGCAAAAAATTGTTATCGAAATGTTTTCAATGTATACTGGTAGCAAACAGGCTTAATTGGAAGGCTGACTGTCCAATGGCAGTGATCATTGCATCTAACCGATATTTTAAACATGTAAAATCTTATTAGAGATCAGAAATACCCGAGATGAGAAAACAAAAAGATAACTTCAGAGCTTAATAGGAGAATGATTTATACCCTAATGTATACCATACTATAAAATACGCCTCGCAATAGTACAAGCCATTTCGCTTAGAAAAACATGTTTTCTACTGGAATTATTATGTTTCAACAATTCAATCCAGAATATCCACCCGTATCATCTCAAGTGCAATGTAAAAATAGATCATACATATACTCTAGATATTAAATGTACCAGTTTCTAATACTGACCTATTTATTTATATTAGCTATTTAAAAAACCAGTAAGTCTTAATTAACAATTATTAATTAAGACTTAATGATTTTTAATTTTCATTATAATCTTGAAACTCTTAAAAACATTCATAGGAACATTTGTTTGTATATAACATAGTATGTTTTTTAGCACAAAAATGTTGGAAGAGCATGAAATTATGGAATCAATTTTATAATTTCCCTAGAACTATTTTGTACACAACTATTGAAGCGCGATGTGTACCTACTCGGTGTTGGCTGATTTTTGATTTGACGTAAAATTTCCTGAAACTTCACAATTCCAGGTAGGTCGTCAAATTAATTCGTCAGGAGGTAACGAAATCACAAAAAGGCGAATATTAGAGCGTCCCTCTTACATTGCAGTGGAACTCGCCCGTTCTTGTAATAAAAAAGCAATTACTTAACGAAAATTTTCTCATAAAAGTGACACTTTAAATATTTTCATATAGAAATATCAGGACGGCAGCTAAGTGATTACGTGGGGCGCGATCGTTGCAGGATTTATTATTAACGACTGTAATCGTGTCGTTAACGTGATGTAATCTCCTTTGGGGAAGTAAAAAGGCTTGAGGCGGTCCAAGGTAACGGTGAAAGTCGTGGAAATATTAAGTTATATTCGTCTTAATGTAATTGCGATATATTATGTCAAGTTGCATGGATATGGATTCGACCATCATTAAATAATCATGATTAGTTGTAACTTATTAATCTATTAGCGTTTCTGAGGCTAAATAAAATCAGCCAGTACAGCTTGTCATAACAAATTATAAGTATCGGCCAATCTTAGAAAGTGATATTAAAAAACAATACTGATATTACTTTCCCCGATTATTATGTCTGAGTATTTATTTAATATTTTATTGCAGACAATTAGTATAAATTGTTTATACCATTAAAAATATTCTGGAATATTCGTAACTATACTCTTCTAAGCTGTTTCTAGAAAGAGGCACATAGGGTGTGTCTGAAGGTTAAACAGCTGCAAGTTGTAACTAAGTTTTTTAGTATTAGTATAGAAATTCAATTTTTCTTAGAATAACGTAGTATGTACTTTACATTTGTGTTTTATCACTAGCATATTTTCCTTTCAACAAACTTTTTCAACGAGATCACACAAAAATTCATCAAAATCCATAAAAGACTCATCGTCATCTCCATCCATTTAAGTTAATGAGTTCGCTAAACATTAAACCAATCAGCAACAAATCCAAAATAATACTGAAAATGGAGCGGAAGCCTTTACAACGGCAATAAAGATCTCGATAAATCGGAATTAG
>DWMF01000237.1:0-16535 GCA_018244815.1 Parelbella polyzona | reverse complement strand
TGAAGTTTTTGAGTGAAATTATTTATGTTAGCATTTTTTTGCAATCAGACGTTTTTCACAGGATACGTTGTATATTTTACTATGTTAATGTACTTACATGTTAACACATTAATCGGTTTTTTACTTGTTACATATTGATTGATTTTAAAATGATATATTTTCAGTCGAACCCCACACAGCTTTCATATCGAGTAAAATTCTTTAATATAATAATTTTCAATATATTCTTATTAATACATGACTAGCAGACATTGAACGTTTATTTAAAAAGTTGAATCTTCCAGACGTTAGCAAACTTCGTAAGCGAGGAGGATTTGGGGGTAGGACGCATTTATCCCCCGTTATCTCAAGTGAAGAGTGTCTCGCTCAGCATTGCTGTTGAAATTGCGAAAATGGCCTATGATAAGGGTATGTTACATAATATATCGGTTTAGGAAATGAATTCTTAAGGCAGCCCTGTGACAGTATTTTAACCCAACTGACACCTCAAAAGTGATTGAAATTAATCAGTTCTTGTTTCTTAATTTAGATTATCACTCTTGCTTAGTATTTATTAAGGTCCCATTGTGTTCGACCATTATAAATGAATTATAATCACTCACACGATAATCTCAATCATTATATGAGGACGCACGATAAAGAAACATCAGTTCCATAAATCCTTTAGACGTAGCCAAAAGCGATGACGCAAATAACTCCGTTTAATTTTAATAGCATTTGGCAAGTGCACAATTATTTATTCACAAAATGATTACTCGATTAATTATTTTGCTCTCGGTAGGACGCGGGAGGGTTTGTAAGTAAATTCAATAAGGTCATCGCAGAGTTATGGGGACTTTACTTTGGACCGCCGTAAAACTTACTTACCCTGATTATGTTCCGAGCAGAGGATGAAATACGTGTTCGTGCGCGAAATATTTTTTTATTCGCTGATCGCTAGTCTTAATATGTTATAATTTAGTTCAAACTATCTAAATAAAAAAATGAAAATGAAACGATTCGGAACCGTTTACTGAGTTTCTCATGATGTCCATTTTTATCAGTCACTTTATTTTACCATGTGAGTCTTAGTTTTACAGACAGAAGGCTTATATGTTTAGCATTCGTAAGTGTAGATATCTAGTAATCAAATAATATTCGTAAATATATGCGTACATGTTAGCCAATATTCCAATATTTGAATACAGGTATGCATTTTCCATGTAGCAGTTATTAATATTTCTAAGTTCACATATATGGAAAACCAGTAGAGGTCAAAATGCGATCTGTTGGCGGAAATTCGGTTTCCTGATGTATGTGGGCGATGCAACGGAAAGTGATCTTGGTATCTGGAACTCAAATAGTTCAACTATTCTGGTTCGGCTCTGGTTTAATATCAGGTTTATTCACGTTTACGATATTGCAATATAGACTGTATGTGAACTAATATTAAACGACAATATAGAAACTATTTCATTTGAGGTATAAATCTTGCGGCGACTTGAATCATTACTTTAATAGCAAAATTTATATTGAATAGGATTTTTGAAGGTACACATTAGCTGTAGAATTTTTTTTTCCATATTCTTATTTATTGCCAAATTAATTTTACATGAATGTGCTATAGATATTTAATACCATCGCAAAATATTCGACAAGTAACACAAACCCGTAATTTATATATTATATGTGAATATATGCGCCAGGATACGTAGTCCTGTCATGTGTTTATAAGATCAATCTTAGTTTCTTTAGAACATTCTTATACACGGGTGTCTATGAGAAATCGTCTATTCATACATGTATACATGTGTATATTATTGTTTTAATTTGTATTTATATTTCAGAAATAGCCAATGCTTACCCCAAACCGAAGGACTTCAAAAACTTCATATGCGAGCACATATACCAATTGGAATATGACTGTAACCAGCCTGATTTCTACGAGTATCCTAAACTTCCAGATATTAGAGTGAAAACAGTGGAAGAAGCGTATCAGGGTATTATGTTAGTACCATTCTCATTTTGTTACCTGGTTTTTATATGAATACATTTGGATAAATTTACTGCATCGTTGGTGTAATGAGTGCAAGCTGATTTAGAGGTCCTGGCTCAACCCACGTGTCGGGAATTACTGGCTTTTGCTAACTTGAAATTCCCAGTAGTAGCTCGAAATATGTATTTATGCCCGTTGTATGGCACCAGGCTTATTCTCCATTCCTTGGGACGTATAATATAGCCGGTGAAGTTTGCTGTTCACAGCTCTTGCTGGCTAAAATACTATCATAAAAATGTAGCCACGCGAAATAAAAATACAGCAATACAAAATATTCCTATTTCAAATTTTAAATATTGAACTTATAACGTTCTACGCCGTTCGTAGAGCGAAAGCGTAGGGTAAAGTATAGTTAGTAGTAATAGACAGTAAACGATATGTTTTTTAAAAGGAAATGTTTTTAATATAATATATGCAATAACTTTACAATGACGAATGATGATGATGATGATGAATTATGATAACCATAACAGATGTTGCACTGCTGAACGTTCGCCTGTTCTGCATGTAATTATGAAAACATGAAAGAAGAATTGAATCAATTATACTGTTAAACAATGATTTGAGAATCAGTGTTATAAAACGTTATATTTATAAATGTTCTCTTATTTCCAGCCCCGGTCTGTCACCACCGAGAAAATGCTAGACAATCATCGTATGGTTTTAAGAAGAAATATAGTTAAATAGATAGCTTTAAATAGCTCGTACCCTGGTGAGTTTTTTTACATTGATTATCTACTTTGATGCCTACATGGCGCTGTAACTATGGAAAGATGAGTCGTTTTTGCCCCATATACCTACTTAGTACTGTTAGTAATGAAAGACTTAAAATATATAATAATGTATCATACAAGTGCAAACTGTTACAAATCGTTTTATTTCTTATAATAATTCGGTAAAAATATAAATAGTTTATTATAGATTTTTTATATTATATGCATTTACTATTCTCCTGCTGGACAAGTGCAAGAAGTTATTTACCACGGCGACTAAATTGTATAAATTGGTACCAATTATGTAGAAAATAATAAGCAATTACGTTTCCCTCATCAAAACGAAGTTGGGTGGCTAATATTATAAGATCTACTATTTTGCAGCTTTTTGGCTCTACGGATCTCGGACTTTACGTTTAATCAATACAGTTTGGAAACTAACGTTGCCACTAATCTACAGTATCGTAGGCTAGATAGCTTCTGTGGCTCTTCGTATACACGGATATATCATATTGATACAGTTATTGGAGTTACGTTGGTACCTATACATTTTATAGCTTGACAACGCCACGCGTCTCATATCCGTATTCTATCGTACAATGAATACAATCTGGAAGATTCTTAACGGTTTATATAATAGGTATTATTGATAAAATATTATTTTTATAATTAGGTTGTTATTAATAACGATGTGAATTACTGATAAAATATCCACAAATCATTGATTTTGAGGAGTTTCATTTTCTATATGAAAGGGTCGTCGTAGAATGTCTAGAACAAAATACGGCACTAGAATAACATTGGTAACATTGAATTAAGCGATTTTTGTTATTAATATAACTAGCATATTCGTTTGGGCAACTCACCAATACTCGAGTTTTATCTCGATTCTGCAACATAATTCGCAGTCTTCAAAAGATATGTTCGACATCTATGCGAGTTATTGCTGTAACATTTCTGATTAAGCAAACAGTGTTCAAGGAAAATGACTCCTTATACAAAACCTGCTTCTTAGAAAAAAATTGTTTTGTAAATTTGACATTTCAAGGTCACTGACATGTAAGTAGCAGGGTCACGATTTTCAGTTTCACAATGAAATCGAGGTTCTCCTATTGTCTTCTTAGTTGCATCAAGATAAGATCAATAGATACGTGTATTGATTAAACATCAGAGTTACCGACACATGCAATCGTCTTTTATTCGAATTTTGAACTCAAGCGATCTTAAAATAAGGAATATTTTTAACCAAAAATTGTAAAGTGATAGCAATTCCTTGTAAGTTGAATTAATAAAGAAAAATAAAAAATAAAAGGCCCAACATTGAAAAAAATTAAAAATGCACAGCAAATTATATTTTCTGATTGCTTGCATGTTTTATTGTATTCCACGAATTCGTGACCAAAACCAATCATTGCAGACAGCATTAACAGAGACAATATTTTCCAATTAGTACATGGTAGAGTCATTCCGGCTCTATAATAAACGATCCAATTTAAGCTTAAAAATAAAAACGATTAAGACTGCAATAGAGATAGATTCTTTTATAAATTGCGATTTTAAATACAATAACATATGCTCTACACGCACAAAATGTTAGAGAAAATGGTAGAGTCATAGTTGCTTTTCCTGCTAGATTCGCATATAAAAGTACAGTACTAGATTGATGTATTCTGGTTACAAGGATATCTGAATCAAATGTTCTAAAACAATACATAAGACAGAGAGAATAAAAAACATTGATCTATCGAGAATTTATAAGTAAAATTTTTAAAATAAAGTTATTTTTACCTAAAATAATATCGTACAAACTTTAAAACGACAGCACGTAAATTGTCGCCCGACACAATATATGAATTGTATTTTTTATCGAGTTCCGTGACCGCTTTATCTTCGTTAGCAATAAGCGTTCCAATTTCACTAACGAAACTTCGCAGACGGGTAGTTGTTCGACAGGACATGCGATGTTGTGAACATTTTCTGTGGCAACGGTCCAGTGCAATAGACGCGAACAGCTGGCGCTGTAATCCCCGGATATTGTGCCAGCGGAACTGGGCATAACAAGCCTGATACACCCGAAAGTGTTTAGGCGTTTACACACTTGCGATTTCAGAACAGCTTAAACGGTCGGATATTCTAAAAGCTATAGAAAACAATTGTTACCGATTATTATGAGAAGAATTAATTATATTCTCAAGATGTAGGTCGTCATATGTGCCTACTGTGCTTAAAGAGGTCTACTTTTAATTCAGAATGGTTATAATCAAACAATAAAATCATTAATGGTTTTTGTAGTCCTTACATTTGCATATATACACATGTTTTATGCTACTACCGTTATGTTATATGAATATCAAATAAATAGATTTGTTTTCTATATTATGAATATGCAGAAAAGTTGTGACCAGTTATGATGTCAACAGTAGAAGCAATGTTTGCTAGTGCGATAACGCCCTTAATATGTTCTATGATGTTTACACTGTACGTACACAATATCAACTCGTTTTAGTAGAGGTGTGTAAACATGCGACACCGCGGCAACGAGCGTACACCCTTATCGTGGCGAGTGCTTAGTGTTGGAGGTCAACCAAGTGGCGCTGGCTTAGCCGTAACATATGAAATAGATCTATGAAAGCGACCCTTCTTTGCCTGCTTATAATCATCTTCATTATCGGCCTGTTTCCGTACACTGCTGGACATTGGTGTCGCCAATAGCATGCCACTGAGCTCGAACTTTTTTCGTATCAAATCACTTTGCGTATATAAGCATTCCACCACCATTTAATTTTATCATTTAATTTTTCACCATTTAATTCTATGATTTCAAACAATTGATATTGATAAAAAGATTTAGACATATGTATATTGTAATTATTATGACTTTGAAACGTATGTATGTTGTATTTCAGTAGGCGGGGTTAAGTTACAAAAAAGTGACCGGTGTAAAAAAATATAAAAAATAATGTAGTAACAGAGTAAAAACAGAATTGTTAGAAATGCACAAACAATGATTATTATTATATAAATAATTATAATTACGAAGGCACTCACTTTATAATAGTTATAATTAATATTCTGTATGTAGTATATAATAATTTTATTATACTTAATTTATTACATTATACAATAGGTGATGTTAACGTTTGGTGTGATTTCCCTAATATATTCTAAGCTGAACTATATTCAAATTATTCGTATAATTATTTCCGGGGAAGTGACCTGGAAGCGGCCTGGGAGTGCGAGTTGAACTGTGGAACAATATGTGAGTAATGTTCTAAAAACCGCCCGCCAGCTATTATGCTGTATTAATGCGCGTATGAACTAGATATACGGGTTTTGGTGTCGTTTAACCATACTACAATAATGAAGTGGACTTAATATTGTGCGGTGTTTATAAAAAACGGACAAATTATACGCTTAAACAAGTGGATACAAACAACTGATAATGTTTAATAAAGCTTTGAGAGCAGAATCAATGATGCATAAATGGGTATACGAAATCTTTTTAGCCTTATAACTACGATACACTAAAAATATTCTTTGGAGAATATTAAAAACGTACGTTGTCGTTCCAACTGTATTGTGGAAGCGAGTGAATGCAAATCAATTGTCTTAATCTTTTCATCAGTATTCCTGTTGTCTGAGTTTCTTTGAGTGTAAACAGATATTTTATAACAGAAATTTTTGTAGTAAAAATACATCCACTGACGACAGGGCGCTATGGCGCTCATTGTGGGAGGGTTACGCTGATGACAATGACGATGGCACATTCACTTGTAATTTCATTTTCCAAATACAATGTTGTTTGGGATTTAAAGGCATATAGTTATTGTCAAAGATAAAAAGCTTAATAATGTGTAAGTACTAACACACTCAAGTAAAAGAAACATTTCATAAAATCACCATTCTCTGAATTTCATTAAAACACTAATCTTACTGAACCAAATTGTTCATTCTTATAATATTCCACCAGAACACGAAAGGCGCGTTCGTCACTTCCGATGACCGTTAGTTGTCAAACAAACAAAACCATCATGGCCGCCAAACTTCCGTCCCTTGTCAGAATCCAATTGAAACCAAAGCGATCGATACTAGTATCATATAGCCAATTTTCTTCATACCGCGTGACATTTAAGAAATAATTCAGTTTATAAAACTTTTTTTATATTTAGCATAGCACTTGGCCACCCTCTTCTCTGATGGCTAAACACTGTACATAATTATTATATTTATAAACGGCGATAGTGTAGTTACGTATTGCGACCGACGTATATATGTACCTACATACGACTATATATGTGCATATATTTATAAAGGCCTCTAGTCGCGAATAGAATTCCTACGACTTTTAGACTTAGCCTGCATTATTAACACTATTATCCAGTGAAATTTGCGGCGCAAAGCACTTTGTATCGCAATGTTCACGCGAGCCGACAGGTACGGAATGATGTATGACTGCTATTTACTCATTGTATTACGTGTTGAAACTTGAATTCTATTTAAACGCTCTCTCAGAAGTGCTTTGTTGCATTCGGAAAAGTTTAGACTCGATATACTCAAGGGTTGCGTTAGTACCTATGTATGTTACTTAAATATTTTGAATTGTTTAACTGCATGTCGTGCTAGGGGTTAAAAAAATAATGTCTTTAAGTAATTTGTTGTCGTGTACTCTTTACCGTTGCGTTGAATTCTTTATTTAAAATATATAGGTATACAAATATATACATGTGTGTTTGGAATTCATTCAGTGTTACGAACTAAATTTCAGATGAAATATATCTTCAATTCGGCAAATTTTAACAAAGAAAGTCGCAATACGGTAATCTAAAACCGCATTACTCTTGACGAGACCTGGAAAAAATTAATGGATTTAGTGTAGGCAGTATTCCCTTGCCAACCTTACTCACTCGACTTCGCAACATTGGATACTTTTCTGTTCAGATTTCTAGAAAATATTTGATAATAAAACTATGATGAAGAGTAAATCAGAACGCAGTGTTATTCAGTGTTTATGTAGAACCCCAACTAGCTTTGTATGCACAATGTTCACGGAAGCAGAGAGGTGCAAAGTGATGTATGACTGCTACACGCTCTGCCCCATCCGCTGAAACCTGAATTCAATTTTCTGTACGTTATAAAATCACTTTGTCCGACATTTTATCATACATCAAAAATATTAAAATACAGTTACATAAAGAAATGAAGTGTCTAATCTGTAAATTTACTTTACCTACTTTATTCTTCACTTTTTTACTGCCGCTATTCAAAACTACCTCGTCGGGTACTATTATTTACCCCGACTGTAAAAGTCCACAATTCCGTATGTTTATGTTCTGCATTAAAATATTATCAGAAATCTGAAATTGTTTTTTTTTTAATTTCAGTGTTTTTATTTACTTCATATTTTTATACGCAGTCGGGTTTTTTAATTTTTAATAATATTTTTCTTATAGTTTTTATGTGTACGTGTAATTAATACGACAACAGTCAAAAAATTGGTCGCTCGGCCCTCGACATTAACATATTATCCCGTCTAGAGGACTATGGGAACAAGACTAGGGAATATGTCAGCGTCAATTTTGTCAATGTACTACAGGCTAGTGCCTCTTTCTACGAATAACTCAATAATTGTATGGGTGAACAGTAGCCAAATAATATTTTAGTTGGTATAATTAAAGATCTGTTGATGATGCAACGCAACGAGGTTTTTGTATACATTGTGCATGCAGGCGCAGACGGGAGCAAAGCGATGTATGGTTCGTCCGTTCTTTGTTCTTCTCCTTGATACTTGAATTCAATTTTAACGCTTTCTCGAAGATTGTCTAATGCGTTATAAATATTCAACTTGCGATCATTTTAAGTTTAACACGGTATATACTTATGTAAATCACTTCTAAAAATGCGATGTATTTATTAAAATGAATTTTAATTTTAATCACTCGATTCCAATAGCTGCTTCAATCTCTCGATTTTTGTTTTCATGTTATTGTTAATTTGTTGTGGACTTTTTTCCCCAATTGTTTTAGTTGACATTAACTTTAATTGTCTGTTAAATATTTTAATTTTGGTTTGATTATATAATTATTGTAGATATGTAAATTACAGTCGATTATAATGTCAAGTGAGTGTGGTAGGAGGGAAGTCATGTGATATGATGTAACCTGATCTCATTGAATTGTATTCAAAATAACTAGAAAAAACTTTAAACTAGGACAAAACAAGTGGCTACTAGGAGGTGAAAAATCTTTACTGAACTAACTGCGTATGAATCAAGTAATAAAAACAAAGCTATATTTTAACCGTTGCATCAGATAAGTGTAATTTAACTGACCTAACGAATGGTCGAGCTTGCTTTGAAAATGTAATTGCAATGTACACTGAGCAACGCAAGTACAATAACTTTGATGTCTGAAATTTTAGTTGTGACTCTCATAGTTGTGCTATTTAAGACCAGAAATGCGCTGAAGACATCCAGAGATTAGGAATCTAAAATTTGATGCCGAGTCCAAAGCAGAATGAGTTGAAGTAGTCCTATAACAACATGGTCTATTATGCCTTGGGAGGTTTTTTATTTGTTTATCATTATAATCCGATAATAATCAAAATAGGAGCTTCATAGTACATCGTTAAAGTAATTCGCCAACGTTACTAGACAATATATTTTTATACAAGATATTTTTGTAGTCAGCTCTACTATAGTAACAAACATTAATATATTATGTTACATTCTAAAGTATTAAACTCCGATAACTGTAACGGCTTAGAGTTCTAACATCATAATTGAACTCAGTTGTTCAACGATCTGTGACGAGTTGATATTAAAAGGTTACAAGGAAACCTTTTAGCTGTAACCGAACATTACATTAATCGCAGTGATGTGATTTATCGTTTGTTCAGTGGATAATATCGCGAACGATGAAACTCTGGACTGATACTCGAGAACCTGTCAGATGAAGTCTTTTAGCTTATTGATATTTTGTGTCAAAACTTTAAAATGACGCAGTCTTCTTTGTTTATACTAAATATTAGTATTAGTCGTAAGTAACGTTATTTTTTGGTATATGAAACGAAAAAGCGTAACTTGATTAAATAGTTTAAAAAATAAAGTTTTCAGAATTTGTACAATATTATGAATGAGATGTTTTAATGTTAAATTACATATTAATTTGGCTGCCTCGTTTGTTGCAATTTGCAAGCTCGACTGCTGATCGAGAGAAAGATCCTCGGTTTGATTCTGCACTATTCTGTCTACGCCTTTTGTAAAATACAAGAGTGATGTTATCATTATATACGTCCGTATTAAATAATAAATAATAATATCAAACACGAATGATAAACTACATATGTTACAGTATTACAGTTAGTACCTACTTCAGTAGTTAACTCGACATAAATTAAAATTCGCATTCCGTCCGCTATCAGCAGATCGCAACTGCGCGGAGGAACATCAACGATTCTGTTTTAGTTCTAAGGTTAGCTCTTCCGAGATATTAATAAGCTTCGAAACTACGCTGCAAACTGCAGCTACGGATTTTCAAACGCCGAAATGAAATAACTATTATCACAATCATAATCTTTTAATAATTCAGCATGCACTGAATATTATATGCGTAATATTTAGCTTTGAGCAATATTAATAATATTGGAGAATAATATAATTAGTCTGTTTGTAAGGCAATTTTTGAATTGATCGAATGCCATCCTTAGATCTATCGAAATATGTCAATGCTCAGAGAAATGGTTATAATTACGTTATAGTGCGATATCGCTTTTATAACATGAGTTTGAAAAGATACTGTTTTTATTTTACGACTGTATTTAAACATGATAGTACATATATGCCGAAGTTCATTATTATTATTGTAGATATTATTATATACTAGCTTTTACCAGCGACTTCGTCCGCGGAAATTCGGATTGTTAGCTGATTCAATTACACAACTTTTTTTAAACTTTATAAGTTTACTTTATTGACTATACATTTTATAAGTCGTTTGACTATTACTCGTTAATTTGCGAAGCTTACTACTAAACTGTGATAATAATTTTCCTTTTGAGTATGAAGGAAATGTTGAATGATGGAGATGCACGTCGGATTTGTGGAGATACAGATTTTTGAGATCCGTGCTCACTGTCTAGTGTGTAAGAGATCTAGCGTGAGCATATAATAATAATTCATAAGTGTATATGAATACATCTTTTATGCTTTTCAAATAGTTTTAAAAACAATGTGTGTTAGCAATATGCCTTAGTTACGCCGTCTTTAGTATCCTACCTGTGTTCAGACACAGTTGAATAGATATCGTGTTTAAATTCGTATACAGATTTTATTTCAAGCAAGGGCGAAATACATACTCGTATGTTGATAAGCATACGTTGAAGTTAAGAATTGTGTAAATAATTAAATTGTTGCTTATTATCCACATCATATTACTATCTGTATGACGGTGGGGTTAAACTGATACGCAAACTAAGCTAGTCGTGTGACCTGTTCAGTCTACGGTAATATTGTACTCTGCCCTATCTGTATCAGCAGTACATGCTGGATACTGTGTCTTTAACACTTTTGAATACTTCTGTAGCGACGCCTAACATATTAGCACCATTAGTTTTATCGCACACTGACCTTATAGTTATTTAAAGTCATTCAAAATTCCGTTTTTGCTCGCAGCCTATAGAAACGGTGTAAGAAACGTGTTTACATTATATGCTCCTGTTTATAATGCGTTGCTGAAATTAAAATTTTACGAAAGATGTAATAAGTTTGGTTGTTCACTACCAAAACAAAGGGCCGTGCTCGTGATTTAATAGTTGGTGTGATGTGTGTGGGAATGAAGTCAGCGAAAGTGTCGTTAGACGCGAAGTGGGTTCCCGTGTCGCTGTAACTTGCGACGGAGGTATAAATTGTAACGCGTGCTGCTAAGGGCTTGTAATTAGTTGTCGGTCTAGAGTGCCTACTGTGACTGTAATCGTATATTATATTAGTTTCTTATTTTGAAGGTCATAGCGTTGACGAAAAGTTTTATCAATGTATACATGCATCTGGAGAGTAAACCTTGTAAGTGCAATTATCATGTAGCTGCCAAAAGAGCTGTGGGCTCTATTGTGATAAATATAGATGAAAAATACGCATTAATATAGTGCTTTTGTTTTAAAATGTGCCATTATTTTCTATTCTCACATCTAACTACATGGTTGGACAATTTAAGAACAATAGAAGAATTTTATGTAAATATTAGCCAATTATGTATATGAAATCGCGTTGAAATTCATTTAGATACTTTCAAGGAATATGCTCAGTGCAGTCCCACATAGCTTAAATATACAACACGAAAACTCTTTATCGCAAGTGTGAGTTCAGCTGAACAGAGAACGAAACTTACGTGCACACTCGCTCACTGCTGGCACAATTGTACGCGCTGCTTGCTTTGAGGAAATGAACAAGAAGCCATTGCTATTAATCAGTTCGCAAACTGTTGCGTAGTTTATACGTTAGCACGTACTTTGTCTGATATACGTGCTCTAAAGGAAAAGCACTCGACTAAGATATAAAGGAATCTTTCGTTTGAGGAAATGAACAAGAAGCCATTACAATAAAATGGTTTTAGTTTGAAGCGAAGTTTCTTCGAAACTTATATAGTAAGGATTTAGAGTGCTTATTTGATACCTATGTTAGCTCTTGTTAACATTACTGTTATTATTTCTAGGTGTCACTTGTAGTCGGGATCTGTGCCCAGGGTAGGGCAATAGACTTACCACCTATTCCATGGGACGTAAACGTAACTAGTTAAACGCTCCCACTTTTGTTCTACACTCCTCTGCCTATTACAGGCGCGATGTTACGTTTTTTTACGGTTATTATTCATATTTTACATTTTTACGATAAACAAACATTTTGAATGTGAGCATGTGAGCAAAAGCTAAGTCATATTATACATACTAGTGTTATCAAATTAATCCTAGTGAAAACTTTTTTGGCTTTAATACAAATATTGCAAGCGAAAGAACATTTAAGGGTAGTTGTGGAAACTATACTAAGTACGTAGTGCCTTTTCATTTTGACGGTAAATTAGTTTGTAACTATTGCGCAGTTAACCGTTTAAACTGGTTCAGCGTTGCATGCGGAATGTGGAGATAATGCTAAGTAACTTAGTACGTTGAAAGTTTTTAATACATAATTCGTTGCAAACTTTTTACGTCACACTATTTGATACGGATCATTACCAAAACTGCAATAGACCTGGAACATATTACATTATCTTGCTCCAGCGTAGTTTGCAGGAGAGTGTGGTATAACTAGTAATGTACATTACAAGAACAATGTTTTGTACTAAGAGTACGACATCTAAGCATGGGGAGAATCTTATTCTGTAATACGGCATGCAGCAAATCAGTGCAAACGTTATATTGTCTAATTACTTTGAGATTTGTGAACATGTCCTATGTCCAGCAGTGAATTGAGATAGGCTGATGATGACGATGATGATTGTGAAAATTACCGATTGTTGAATGTTTTAGTTATACAGCTCCACGATGACATTAGTTTTTTTTCTTTTATAGAAATTACGTTAAGAAAGAATCTATATTTAAAGTAATAAATATACAGAAAACTATTCAGTTTTTATTTGCCTTTCTTGTCTATTTCCATCACATCAAAATATATTTACGTAGGATGTGATAAGACAATGATAGGTATGATGTGGGTGGGTCCATGTGATGTGACGTTTAGTAAGCCATTGTACATACTTGAAATAACTATGACAGGGTCGCAAAGAGCTTAAAGCGACCAGTTTCGAAAGAGAACGAGTACTATTGCAATCTTTTTATATCACATTTGTTGTTCTTCAATTATAATATTTTCTTAATAAATTACAAACAAAATGAATTTATTGTTATATACAAACAGTTTCTTTGGTAATAAAAGCACGCGAATGCAAATAAAGCTGGACATGCTTTCGTGGTAATTAGCTAAGAGTAATAATACCATTTTATTTGAGACGAGGTTCAGTTATAGCGTGGTATAATCCCATTACTCGCATTAGGAGCAAGGTTTGTTATAAAAGCTTGAAATCCCTATTCACACTGGTGCATTAATATTGTAATCAATTCACTTTATAGTACAAAAACCATCTGAATAATTAGCATTGCACGCTGAAAATAAAACAAAACTTGGTACGATTTTTTGCAGTAAAATTTAATGTTAGCGCGAAGTACCCAAGGATTGGAGTTGGAAGAGATTTTTATCCTAGATTATGAATTAAACGCCCTGAATTTCAGATAGAGTACGAATTAGTACAGATTCATTGGGGCCTTTATTTGATCATTAATAAGAGAAATTGTAAAAGAAGCGACAACTTTATCGTGAAAATGTTGTATAAGATAATATTTAGTGTATAAAGGTAAAACAGGGGCTCTAAACACATTGCAAACTAGCTTTAGAACTAAATGTACCACTAGTGGAGTTTAATTTTTAGTGCCATCTTCCTATAGTCAAACTGTAGAAGTTGTCAACTGGTAAAACGTGGGAGTGTGATACACTCCTCTGCCTACCTCTTTGAGGGTTACAGGCGTGATGTCATGTGATTAATACACATTTTTGTTAACGTCACGTGTAATGTTTTCAGTGGTAAAGTCCTTCATGTATTATATATTAGAAATATACCATCGTGTGTGAGGTTTGCTATAACAAATCATAATACATATAACTCTACTTGGACAATTTCTCTGTAACAGACATTGAAGACGAAAAATCAAATTGACATAGTCAGGTACTGCCTCAACATTTAATAATATTCTTGCCGTCTATCATTGAAATACTTCGTTATCGTTTTATTATTTCAAGGCTTGTTCAATTATTAATTCGAGGTTACAATTACTGGTTGGCAGTACGACGCTACACAATTATATTTCACCCAATAATTCATACCTGACAATTATTACTTTAACTTACCACCAGGTGTCTTTGTTGGCCTACCATAATTATTCATTGTTTTTATTTTTCTATACTTTGTTTGATTTCGCAGTGATTAGTATATAATATTTATTTGTGTGTCTATTGTTTCTATACTTTATCATCCGCGACGATACAATTAGATTCAAAATCATTTTAAGTAGATCGCTTCTATACGAAAATGTGAATTGACACAGACTTTCTTTGTAAATGAATACGTACAGTCAATATAAAAGAAGTGTATATAGCGTACTTATATAGTAAATTTATAGTAATATTTATATGAATAAACGATCATCATCATTTTTATCGACCCGTCATCATCCACTGCTGGGCGTAGGTCTTTCAAATAGCACACCACTAAGCTCGATCTTCAGCTCTTCGCATCCAATCACTGCCAGCCACTTTGCTTTCTCACTCTAATGTATTATCCTTGTGGAATGTTACGAGATATTATTACTCAGTCTCATATAGGAGCAATGTGGTAACTGAAGTTGCACACAGCCAACGAGGTGCAAAGTTAAGGCTTAGTCCACACGCTTGGCTACGTGACTGTGCACAACCGAACATGACATTATAATTAAGGGATGGCGGCGTTTCTTTTGTACAGTCAAATTCCGACTGAGCATACCATCAGTGGGTTTGTACAAAGGCTTTCATGCTACTCTATATTCTGGTTAATTTTACACACATTTCACTTTGAATTCGTTTTTGGTTGCGATTTAAATAAAATATTATTTTAAAGTATTTGTATTTAGTTCAGATGTATGTATATGAATAAAAAGGTATTCCAATATCATTTTTTAGACTTTTATAAAGCATCTTCGTCTCTCTACATGACTGCCTCATTGGTCTTGTGGTTACAAGCACTGATCAGCTAGAGTTCCTGGGTTAGATCTCCAGTTCGGCTACTATTGGGTTTTTCTAACTTAAAATTCGTAGTAGTAGGTCGGAGTTGGGATTTGTGTCCGGAATATACCAATAGGCTCACCTATTCTTCCAATGTAGAACTTATAACATAACTAATGAACAGTGGGAGTATTCTACACTCCTCGGTCTACCCTATCGTAGAAATACAGGTGTGATATAATCTTATGTTTTATCTCTATTAAAATTGAAGTATATTTTATTGACCTATATGAAATACGAGCGTTCTATACAAACTATGGTTATTTCACAAGTTGCCTAACCCGTTCTGTGAATGTCATTGTATTGCAAATGGACTTGCGTGTAATTTGCGCGCTTGCATATTAAACTTGCTCGCACGATGCCATTGTGTTTACAAGTTTAGCCGCTAGCTGGAGTAATAATAGTCATGATAAATTAGAGACTAGGGCAAAAGTAATCTTTATACAACAATGTTTTAGGTAAAGTTGCTCCCTACACGCCTTTTACGTTGACATAACGGTATTATGGCTCCCTTTCAAGCCTCAAACACAAAGTACCAAAGGCATAAATGTCCGCAAGCATTTTTTTGTTTTCGTGTCAGCGCTAGTACTGTATATTTTCAAAAACAAATAGGAATGAAGCTTTACATAAAACCAGTTCGTGATACGTGACACTCTCTATGTACATACTATAAGATTGAAGTTTGCTTACTTCATGCGTACGTGTTGTCTACTCGTCAATCAGGATACACGTAGGACCTATGATTATACGAGCTTTACAGGTATTGATCAAACGCTACACTAGCAGCTATTCGGCAGTTGAATTTAAGGGTGTATCAAAATGGTAACATCACGCCTGTAATCTTCAAAAGGATAAGCAGAGGAATGTAGTACACTCTCAAGTTTCACCAGTTTCGTTTACGTCCCATGGAATAGGTAGTGAGCTTATTGCT
>DWMF01000236.1:0-16538 GCA_018244815.1 Parelbella polyzona | reverse complement strand
ATATGTCACAGATTATAAATCATCATAAACAATTAATTAATAGGCGAATTATGACTAAAAACGGACGTCTTTAACACATAATATAAATATTTTTATTGTTTTAATAAATGAATTATTAACTCCACATGGCATAACAGAAAATATTTTTATTGTTATTTAATTAAATTTTTAGTACGACATAAAACAATGTAAATATCTTTGTTGTTCAATTTAATTGAATTATTAAAATCACATCATAAAGGCTCATAAAGGGCATCCTACCTTTATTAATACTTCCTAGTGTCAGTCGGTCATTAGCAGTGTATTAATAATCGCGAGCGCAGCTGTGCTCGCTGGAGGCCTACACCGTGCTAATGGTTTTGAATGTCAGATGCTTTCTACTATGTAATAATATATTACATGCAAACATTTCATGGTTGGTTGGTATGCGGTTATTCAATCTAAATTCTATGGTCTGAATTAACTGTAATGACACATCGCTTATTAATCAATGTAAACACCTTAAGAATTATTTCTTTAGTCTAGTAAAGTAGGTTAATAAAATATTATGTTTATTTTTTAATTCAAGCGACTGGCAGTCCTGTCGGCCGCAGTCACAAGTTATATTGTTAATTCATTTCCTCACACCAACATTAATACATAAACGTAGGACTTTCCGATCGGCGGCCGCGCTTTGCAGCCACGGAGGGCAGGGGATGGAAATGGCCTCATGATAATTATGATGATGATAATGATTAATGATAATTATGATGCCACTGCTTCTTTTATTGTAGTTTAAAGAACACAGTTTCACCATATTCCTCTCTACTTCAGATAAACTTGATAGACAACGTTATTAGTACCGCTTACGAAATCTACCTAACAGGCTGTAAAAAGCGCGGTTTTCAAACACTCCATTCATTTACGATGTAATATAACGAACTTCTCTGTTCCGTGGTGTGTAAACACGTCGTTAATTTGGAAACATTAACAAGCGTTAAACGTACACAGCCCCACGTAACGACTTTCGTGAGAACGTAATATTACGGATAGTAGGTTAGAAAGACTATCCCTTAAACAATGCAGACACATGTAGTAGTGTAACAATACTTAATCTGTAAATTGTTATTGTATATTAAATGCTTGTAAAAGTTCATAACAAAAATATTTTTTTATCATGACTTACGTTACTTATGTTATGTTACTGCCTCGTTGGTCGAGTAGTTGCACGCGCGACTGCCGATCGGGAGGTCCTGGGGTCAAATCCCGGGTCAGGTGCTATTGGATTTTTCTAATTTAAAATTTCTAGTAGTCACTCGGAGTCTGGAATTGTGCTCGATGTATGGCAATAGGCTTACCACCTATTCCATGGGAATTAAACGTAACTGGTGTAACGTGGGAGTGTACTACACTCTTCTGCCTACCCCTTCGGCGATTACAGGCGTGATGTTACGTTTAGTTACGTTACAGGCGCCCTCTTTCCGATTCCACCACCGTTTGTCCTTTAATACTCGTCAAATTTAAAAAAATGGGTTCAAAATCTAGACATTTCAAACAACCACAGGAAGGTTTCGTTTTTCATCGCCTGACATCATCATCAAGCCCTCATCACCTGCGACACGCATTGGAAAATATGTAATATGAAAACAATTCAAATAATACTAATGTCGACAGCTTAAAAATACTTTGTGAAGAAATCTAATATCTAGCCCCGAATTTCATCCGAATCTTCACCAACAGTAAGTGTAATTCATTCTAGTTGTCTAAAAATTCAAATGAACAAAAATTCTAACGGCTTACTGTTAGCTATTGCAAAATATTTCCTGTCTGTATCATCTGATCAGCTGGTTGGTACCAAATATTATATTTTCTCAAGTTTACTTAGGTATATATTATGTAATAACATAACTATTTAAAATATATTCAACCACCAAAAAGGGGTAAGCGATTAATGTAATGTACTGAAGCGCCATCTATCCGATTATATCGACACATATAATATACTATGTATTACAAATTAGAATGTCGCTCATTTTTCTAGTGCTTAAGAAGTTCCCCCTCTCTATGATAGATGGAGCTTTACTACTTATAAATAGCCACATTCTATACTAGACGCTATTTGTTTTGATTATCGTTAGGATTTGAAATGGTCGAAAAGGAAAATGACGTACTTACATATAAATGACAATTATTATAAAAGGTTTGCCTTTCTTTCAAACACACTATTTTTTGTAGTAGGTACGACACATAGTAGGTACCTACATATTATATAAAATTTATAGCCTATGCAAAAGTCAATCTATATTTTAACTGGTACATTACGGAACATAATATTTTAACCCGCAAATTATTATGCAAGGCAAGTACACGACTAATTTTATATAAAGCAATAAGTACAGACAAGTACCTACGGAATAAGAATTAAAATGTCAGAGTAATATTTCCTATATCAATCATGTTTGTAACGCGCGCTTTTTATGTTAACACTAAACATAAGTATTTAATATTGTCACCATGTAAATAATGTTTTTACAGTGGCCTACCAATTATTTACATAAAAGACCAGTCGTATAAATAATTAAGGTATATTTTTACTGTGCAGTTTAAAAAAAAATATGATAAAAGGCAAACTTAAAACGTCATTCATATCAATAGCAAATTAATTACGTACTACTAACATAATTGGTAGGTGTAGTGAAGTCTTTGATTTATCTTAGTAAGTTTTTAAAACGTTGTATCAAGGAAATTTAGATAACTATACCTTTCATGTTATTGTTCGTACGTCGTTAACATAACTAACCCAGTAATTAAAGCAGTCAATTAAAATTTTACATAAACGTGATGCGTATTCATAAGTTTCATTCTTTAAAATCGGCCATATTTATAGTGGAGTAGCAAATTATGGAGATGTTATGGGATATTTTATGTTCTTTGTGACAAATGGCCTCAAATGGCCTCTAGTGGCCTCAAGACCTTAAGTGTTATGAACAATAGGATGGTAAGTATGCCCCATAGATATAGATAAACCAAAGACCTTGTTGTCGGACCTAAAGATTAAGTCTTCTCTCTGAATACGTCTGCCAACGACGTACAAAAACTATTAACGCAGATACTTATGAGCACGAACAGTAATAGAAATAGTGTTGGAATAATAAAACCAAGACGCTAAAAATAAAAATAATTAGTAAGAATAATTAATGATATGAATTAGTACATAATATTGCATTATAAAATAGTGATTGTAAAAGTTAAAAACAAAACAGAGCCAGTAAGAGTCCTTTTTTTCATAATACCGTTGTCCGTTCTATTTACGAATAATGGTTATATTGTATTTGAACAACTACTGAGGAGAGAGCCAGAAGTCTCCGGACCCTGCCTGCTTGTACTGCCTAAAAAGAGTAATAAATTTACATAGTATGTAGAAGCAAGTCAGAAAGATTTTAAAAATATGAAATATTTTTGATTTCTACACCAAATTATACAATAAATTCAAATATTGATTGTAAATAAATTTGAATACAATGTAAATAAATCTAGAAGATTTTTTAAATCCCTTGTAATCTTTTTTTTGTCTCTACTAAGCTCAGTCAGCAAATAAGGAGATTGGACTTGGCATTCAGTTCGACTCGATTTCTTTTCGGTTCGTTTCTAAGTTTCTAAGGCTTTACGGGAGCAACTACAGCCAGCCCCATAAGGCAATGAACAGGTAATGTCCAACATCACGCTAATATGTTGCAGCTCGTACAACTAGTTGGCAGGGCGTGGGAAAATTCCCAAGTCAAATGAAACTTGAATATGTTCAATAATATAAAAATAGTATTTATATAATATAATTCAAGATCTCACAGTAATAAAAAAATGCATACATATTAATATGTATCTCTGGAATTCATTGACACAAATGGATATCAATATTTATATTAAATATGTGAGATATAATATCGTATATATTTAGTCTCTATTCCTTGTTACTTATAACATAACCTGTGAAAAGTAATTTCATCTCACCGCCTATTCCAACGTAAATGGCGAAAAGAAAACTTGCTACACCCATCTGCCTACCCGTTCCCGAAAATACAGACGTGATGTTATCTATGAAGTCTTAAGTTCCACCTCAGAACGCAAGATATTCAGTTTTAAGTTGTTATCAAGAAAAGCGTAACGGAAAAGAAGTAGACAATGAAAATATTTTAACTCGTTCTCATTGAACCTTAAAGGTTTTTATCGAGGAGCACACATAATCAATTATATCGCGTTAATAAACAACGGATATCGCACAATTGTATCGAACAACCGGGTGTGAAGCGAAATGCTTAATGTTGCGTGTACAAACATTTTTTCTGAACACTGGAAGCGTAAAGTCATCGTACGTAACATAATATACGCTGCCTCTAACAAAATACTTTTTTATTGAAGTAACAACTGCAGGAACATCAGCACTAAACATTTTATAATAATAATAATAATAAACAAAAACGAAAAAGGGATGCAAATGCAGAACAAAATAGACGCGTGGAAACGTGGAAATGGGAAAACTGCATGGCAGTCATAAAAAATAATTGAACCAACCACATGTTGATAAAGCAGCTTCCAACGCTTGGCCAACATCTGGCACCCTGTTTTCGAAAACAGAGGGGTTCATGCAAGCTGTACAAGACTAGGTTAGAAAACTGCCAATTACGACAAACACATAGTCAAATTTATCGATGTTGCTTTCACTCCTGTTTATGCTGCTTATTTATTTTATCCTGCTTATCCCATAAATATTTTTCACGTATGTCACGAAGTCAAACACTCCACCCAGTGACAGCTGTCAGGGTAAATGTCCACTGAACTTGTGAGTCAGTCACAAAACCCTTGGCTCAACGGTTGGTATCATTAACAGCTAGACCAACAGGCCAACGAATACCAAATTAATAATGTTATAGAGTCATAGTAGAACGTGTTCAGAGTTATACATACTATCGAAATAACGATAAAATCCATTGTTTAAAATTATGTAATATGTTTTCAAAGTAAAAGTATGCCAGATCAGTGTTTTGTTTTACATTTGTTCTGTTACTTTGCTGTAGTTATGTGAGGCGATCAATTTAAAACGTAACGAAAATAGTAATAAGATGAAAACAAGTAATTATATAATACATCAGAGAATTCGGAAGTGAATGCGATTGACTTCCATTAGCGATCTACATGTTCCCTCGACCGTGATACTATTAAATAACATTTTGTTAACAAACTACCAGAAATGAAACCCGTGTTATTTGTTATTTTTTTACTGTAAACAACTTTGAAAATCGAATAGTCTAGATATCTTACTAAAATAAGATTAAAATAAACCCAATCAAGTTTGAAATAGATATATTAGTTTAATGAATAAATTATATTTTTCTTATTTTGAACTGTTACAAATGTCACCGAAGTTATATTAAAGAAATTTGATAAATATTTTAAAATAATCCTGGCATAAAACATAAAACGTTTGTGTTCGATGTTGATAATGGTTTGAATTTTCTCACTGCCTTGCAAGTGAAACCGATGTGTGCCCACATGAGATTACTTAAGCTGCACTATCATGTTTCCTGTTCGCCATATTGTCGATACATATGTACATATGTGTGTATATTTTCCATCACGAGTTCTATTGTTTTGTCCCATACAAACATTTAGATAACTTGTGAATTTCAAAATTTATTTGTGTAGGTAACAATAAAAGATAAATATTTCGGTAACATTTTATTGAAAACAACAACAACTTACAAGAACAATTAATAATAAATATCTATATTAAATTAATAATATTTACAGAAATTCACTGTAGGTATGTTCGGATCTGTTACACCGAGATGTGTTAATAGATCTTCTTAGAAACAAAATGTGGTACAACTCAAACCGCTTTCAGAGTGCAGTGGTCATAATAGAGACCGCATAGTTACGTACAAATTGCTAAAAGAAAGCACTCCTGCGAGTATCCGAAACACGTACGTCCACAGCTGACTGACGGCAAGAATCAAAGCGGTCGTTCGCGCTGGTAATTAGCGGAACGTACGTAAATAGATAACACCAAAGATTGCTTCAAAGCTTTCGCTCAACCCGTACAATCATTTCCTGTCCAATATCCATTGACCCTCACATGCATCTTTCACCTAACCTATATTTACAAGGTAAAATATTCTATTTGCAATACTAATATAACATTGGTGTATTTTAAAAGAAACAGTTTAGTGGTTTTGGGGTTTCAGTTCCTCGCTATATTTAATTGTGTTGTACGAGCTTTCACTGTAAGCACCCTGAGTATCCTTAGGGGATCCGTAGCGGGAGCTGTGACCTCCAAAGCTGTATTTAGGTCCCGATGAGTAAGAGCTTAGCGCACTGTGGCCAGAAACTGGACCTCTAAAAGATGAGCTTCCATGACCAAAACTAGGGGAGGAGTGTTTGGTAACATAATATTGAGGGCTGGAAGATGCAGTGTGGGCATTACCTGAGGAGTATGAACCAGTGGGAATACCATAAGTAGTTCCGGGTGGAGAAGCTAAGTGTCCACTAGATGAAAAAGCCGCAATTGATTCCAAAGATCCAAAACTGCCCTCAGACTTAGGTGGAAGATAGGAAGGTGCAACGAATTTAGATGAGCCACCACCGAATCCAGCAAGAGAACCTCCGAAGCTTCCACCGACACCATGACCTGATCCTAAAGATAGACCGTGACTGCCTGATGAAGATTGGTAGCTGCCAAATGAAGGAGTTCCGTACGATCCAGATATACCAGATAAGCCATGACCTTCACTTTGGACTGAAGTACCTAAAAAAACAGATGGTTTGAAGGAATTCTTGCTGGGAGGTAGGTAACTGCCACCGAAATGCTTTAAAGATCCACCAAACGAATGTCCAGATCCTCCCAAACTAAGACCGGCAAGGGAATGCCCAGAGTCACCGAGAGGAAGGGTTGGTTGGGGGAACGAATGTCCAGAGCTTGGTGCACCGTAGCTTAGAGCAGCACCTTGGTTTTCAGATGGAGTAAATAGAACAGGTCCCGTAGAACCATAAGATCCAAGACCCTTAGTGCCTGCAGCATAAGATGGTACAGCTTGAACATGACTTTGTTCACCCAAACTGTACTGTTGCAATTTAGGAGATCCATATGTGAACTGAGGGAAAGATAGTTCTTGAGCGGCTTGACCGTGAGCACTCTGTCCTCCTAATTGATAAAGTGCATCCTGGCCACCGGGTAACGAGATGGCTCCAGTGTTCAGACCGTGAGAAAGCTGACTCATAAGTTGTGACAAGTCGTTCGAGATAAGGCCTCCTTGGCCCGCTTGAAGTGTTATGGGCGCAAGTTGTAATGTAGTATGGCCGCTGGCTGGCAGACCCTCCTGCGAGATTTGGTATGTAGCCTCTGACCCATGATGGCTGACTGGTTCTCCGTAAGTGAAGCTGGGCTTCGCTCCACCGACGCTGTAACCAGCTCCGACGCTAATAGCGCTGGCTCCCTCGTGTCCGAGCGATGGCGCCTGGTAACTATGCAGAGAATGTCCCGATGATGGATATCCTCCGAGCGTTTCTCTTTTATCTTTCGGTTCTTCAATTTTAGTTTTTATAGCCCATGCTGCTGATATGCTAAGTATGACAACGAATACAACCTGTAAAGAAACGATAGGTATTATGTTTATGGATAGGTAAACGATAGGTAAAAAGCATGTAAATCCTGTAATATAAAAATTTCCCTCATGAATATTAAATTTTGTCATTTATCGATATGTAATTATGTAGCTCATTATACTTTCATCAACGCAAAACACTTCAACGGGAAGCCGAAACAAGTTTCTATCATGCTTAAAAACGAGGACCCGCATGGCACTGTTCAAGATATAGCCTTCATTATAAATTTAATTTCACTTTTGCCGCTTTTACTTTAAGTTGAATAAAAATAAATGCCTACTGTATAATTTAAATTCTAATTTAATTTACACACGAAATTCTTAATTGCTTGAAAATTTTCACTTTTATACATTTTTTTTTAATTTGTAAACGAAACGCATGGTTGATTTTTAAAGATGTACGTTATTAGTTATATAAGTATTTAATTTAATATCATCCCTATTATTGACGCAGCAATGAGGATCGATAAAAACAAATAGTTTGAATAAACACACGAGCTAATATTCGGGGGTTATCTCCACAATCGCGCACTCACCGTGAATTTCATTGTGTTCGCTTATAAAAATGCTAGTCACGCTAACGAAACTAAATCACTGTTCGAATGTTTGATCACAACACAAAACTATATATGTAACACTGATCGGACGGCTGACTGCTACAGCCGCCGAATTTGTAATGTGATGTCGCAGTGATTTCACCGAATTTATAAGACGGCGAGCGGTGCACGCACCCGTTGCTGCGCCGCGCCGCCGGGAGGGTAAAAGTATACCGGAGGACCCTTTCACTGAACCGGCTGAAAGAATGGGAGCGAACCATCGGGTTTCCGAGCCCAACAATGAGGTAATACTTAGAGGCCGGAAGTGTTACGTCACTGATCACGGTTTGATGAACTTATTGGCGCGTCGGAGGTAAGGTGACGGCTGGCGAAACGAGAGCACCTACACGACGGCTCTTTTGTAGGTTTGCTTTATCGTGGATACTATTTGAATTTCCGAGTTTAAATATCTTATACAGACAGTTTTTCTTTCATTTTGAAAAGTAAAGGTTCTTCTTTTTTTAATTTTAAAAGTTTTCGTTGCAAAATTATTTTACGTTGATGGTTTCACATGTACATACGATAAACGTAAAATTTGCGCTACCTAAAATATACAAGAGTACTTGTGTTCCTATCATATAGTGGACCGCGACAAAAAAACATGACATAAAACGTATGCCAAATTAGCCCCTAGGGGTAATAATACTAACATTTCTCGCAACAGATCATTATATACCTACCTACTTATTCGCAATGATTGAATGAAATAAAAACGTTACTGGATTAAGTTTAAAAAAAATAAACATGCACATGGTAATACGAACACAGGAGCGTACATCTAATGTGCTTAGAATCAGTAAGATGCACTTTCATTTGTTAATGCCATTGTTATCGCTAGATCTTGTTGTATGACCTTTTGTATGAGTCTATATAGCTTATAATGGAATTGTTGATGGTAATGCAGTTATACGAAAATATTTTTTTCATATTACACAATATAGTCCAGAAACTTATCGAACAATTACTAGTATTTTTACCTATATCATTACGGCAGGTCCCTTAGGGGATAAAAAAGGGCACCGTGTGCTAAATAATTCTCCTAGATATGTGACATATTTCTTCTACATTCATCATTCTAATAAACTATCTATCAAATTAAATAGGTATGTCCGTACACAGTCGAGTCAATGAATGAGTGACCGCAAACGACAATGAATTACGAGGATTTGTACGATTTAGTGGGCATGATATTCAATACATCGCGGTTGTTTTATAGTGAATGATGACTTTGATAGTGGGTTAAAAACTTTCAGCTAAATATCCACGAGTTCGAAGACTTCTTCAGTTAAAGGATATGAACTATGACCAGTGTGATGAGTGAGATAAACAATGGACTGTAACCACTACAAACTTAACCTTTCTGTGCATTTATGATAAACTTGCATGGACTGACTCGAAGCAGCAAGGTTACGTCATGGAAGAGAAGCAGTACCCAGCATTAAAATGGAAAGTATATTCTGTTTGAACCTCTGATTTTTCTTTCACCAAGAATGTTGTTTACCACCAAAATAACCTTTTGATTATATTTGGACGAAAATGGTTATAATTAGGCACGCGATTCTAGTATGGAATACTTTTAAATCTTGTTACATCATGTATCATTAATTCAGATTTCTTTAAAATCTTATTACATTGAAGCGGCAGCAAAATTGTGAAATCATAAAATATGTAACACCAAATTCAATTTGAAATTCAAATATGTGTATACCTGCACGTAATTTTTAATTTTTCATATTCAGATAAGAATTCTCACGTATTCAATTTTATTTATAATGAAAATCTGCAATACTTCAATGAACATTAAATATATGATGACGGAAGTTGCTGAATGAGATCTGCTGCTGTGCTGCTGTGCTCTGTGACTGAACGAGATTGCGTGAACCGTATCGTGACCTATCTGGGGAGAAGCCTATGTCGAACAGTAGAATAGTGTGATGACTGATGAGTATAAGGAATTAATGAAAACTAAGACTAAGGAGCGGCACTCTAGTATTTTGTAGCCGCAAACCCAGGTGCAGATATCCGCTTCCGGCGACAAAATACATATCTATTAATTTGTAAAGCCATAGGCGAACACTAATTGAGAATCTTTGATATTTTTAAAAACATAAAGACTACCTCCAGTATCACTCAGTTTGGAACTGTACATGCTGTGTTCGAGAATTCTCAGAATAACTATTTAAATAGCAGTACGAGATGTAAAACTCTAGTTTACATTCCGCGCGTGTCTCTAATCTACAGCCAGTGCATTCTTACGTGGTGGAGGTGATAATATGAGAAAGTTTAAATCGTATTTTTATTGTCTTTACTGCGTTTGCTTGGAATTTGTTCGCATTATATTACTACAAACATAAATAAAATTGCGCCCGTAATTCCCTAAAGGTGTAGGCAAGGGATTGTAGTAAGAAAGAAGAAAGAAAGAAAATATGTTTATTTTGGGTGAACACTCCGACTATTCACGAATTATATTATAGGTGCGACCACTATGAAATACGTGGTGAATCTATTGCAGTACATCGGGAACAAATACATACTCCCAGCTACTAATGGAAATGCCAAGCTAGAAAAACCCAATAACACTTTTCCCGATCCGTGAATCAAAACCCGGGACCTTTTGAACAGCAGTCGCGCTTTGAACCACTAAACCAACGAGGCAGTATGTTACAATACACCGTATAAATATATATTGCAACCAGAAATGCGCTCTTAACCTACATCAGCCCGCACGAGCTCATACAACTTACCGTTAATTGATTCTATAAATCACTTTCGATTTCCAGCTTTGATAACTTGCTTTGACTTGCAGCTTATGAATATATTATTATACAGATGAGTAATCTGTCCAGCAGTGTTCACTGGTGTTACTCTTGAAGCTGGAGTTTGTATTCTATTCTTGCGTAGAAATGATATTTACTATTACAGAATATTAGTTTCGTTTTGTACTTAACATTGTTCATGTGAGTATGTATTTGGAAATATATAACCTAAGGTCTATTTTTAAATGCCATGTTAATTTTGAAATTTAGTAGTACATGTTTCATCTCAAGATACTATTATTATTGCTGTAGAATAATTACAGTCGACTGCGTCGGTGGTCGAGTGGTTGCAAGCGCGACTGCCGATCGTGAAGTCCTGGGTTCAAATCCCGGGTCGAGTGCTATTGGATTTTTCTAATTTAGAATTTCTAGTATTAACTAAGAATCTGGAATCGTGCACGGTGTATGGCAATAGACTCACCACCTATTCCATGGGACTTAAACGTAACTGGTGAAACGTGGGGGTGTCGTACACCCCTCTGCCTACCCCTTCGGGGATTACAGCCGTGATGTTACGTTTTTTTTTTATTTTTAACTAAGTAGTTTACATTATTTATATATTGTACAATATTGTCTTAGTTAATATACCTGTACAATTATATAAAAAAAAACAATATTTATAAAAAAAACATCTAAAATATCCTTGTAAGACTGGCAGTATTACTTCGCTGAAATATAAGGCTAAGCCTCTGTGCGATGCAAACACAAGCTCTTTGGTCTCCAGAGACAAGGATAAGTATGTTCAACATTTCTGACATTTAAGCTTTCTTGTGTCAGAAGACCACGGTCCCATAGTCTCCATTAAGAGCGCCATAAATCTGTAGGTCTCCATTAGATTACTGTACTTACGAAACTTAAATATACCTACTTGATTATGTACTTACTTATTTTAAATGTGTAAATTAAGATGGCTAATTGAAACCAGCATATTTAGTGTTTTCGTCAGTTTTAATATTTACTACTTACCGTTTAAAACTATAAAGATCTGTTAGAATAGATTAGAAACCTTAGAATTGACAAAAAAAATTAAAAGGTGTGTGAACTCTGCCAACCCGTATTGGTCAGCGTGGCAGACTATGACCTTAACCTTCTCAATACGAGAGGAGACCCATATTCCAACAGCGGAATGACAAATAGATCGATTATTATACGAAACCCGCGACTGCTTGCCCACTGTGGCCGCACCCTTATCCACCCTGTTATTACCGGGTTGAATTATTAAGACGAAATACTGAATTGTGCTTAAACAAAACGCAAGGTTCCGTAATAGCCACAATACGTTAAATGTACTGTCGTGTAGTAAAGCTTATATAATGTTGAGTTAGGAGGCTCTGCCGACCTCCTGATCTTCGTAAAGCATACTACCTACCACGGCTACATACCCTGGCGCCGACTGGCAGCAGCGTAGGCTGTGCGAGAAGACATGCTTTGTGATCCCAACCCGCCCAGCATGGATGTTATGAGATAAACACATTAGGGAAGGCCTATGTCTAGCAGTTGACTTAGACAGATTAATGATGAATGTAATAATGATAAAATCTTTATTGGCTTTACAAAATATGTTAAATTAGGCAGTGCCTTAAATTTCTTTATATGTATGTACAAAGCATCTGGAATATAAGATTCCACCTTTCCGAGGGAATTAATTTAAAAAATCCAATTACAGAACTCAATAATACTTTTTAAATTTTAACTATAAATGACTTCTCTCATTAATTTACGAAACAAAATATTAATATGTTAGTATTAAAACACGAAACAAATGAGTCATATAATATAAAAGGCGGCTATTGCCGCCTTTGATGCCGCCGTATGAGTTATTACTTCAATTTTGACAGAAATGGATATTATCCATTTCTGTCAAAATTGAAGTAATAACGTTATTTTTGTTAATCTATTGAACATAGTTTTTGTAGGGCGATACATTAGGTAACAAATACGGCAGTATCCCAGAATCAATATTAAATATAACTTTACAACAAACCCAGCAATATCCCATAGCTGTAGTCATTTATGTAAGCGGTTTAAAGAGGTTGAAATGTTGCTCATATATTCTGTAATAATATCCTTACAATAGTTTACATATATCTCGTCATATACGTACATATAAATTTTTCGTTTTTTACGAAATCTAACGCCTTTGTTATTTAATGACTCAAATATATATTTTTAAGACAGAAACAAATTCTTTGACAATACTTCGCTCTCCAACCGTACTAAGTAAAATATTAAGCCGCCTGTTCATTAAATCACGTTACTGATATGATTTGTTTGAACACGCGTGGGAACCGCGCACGTGGTGCTTGCATGCGATGTGGAACACAAAGACCCTTATACACTCGCCACATTATTTATTCATTTATTAAATGTTGCAACAACGAAAGGATAAAATAAAAGAGTATTTCACATTCTTGTCATAAAGTACTTTTTCGTAAAAGTTTAAATACTTAAGTTCACTTAAGACTTAGTCAGTGACATTGTTTTATTTTGTAATAAAACTGTTCAAGTCTTTGCCCCCCTTTTCACCTAACGTGACATGTCGGCTAACGTGTCATCTTTTTATGAGTCGAAAAAAAAAAGGGTAACTCGTACCTTCTTTCGAATGGAAGTAGTTCGGGTGTTTCATGCTTTATTGAATATAATATAATTTAATACTTTATGATAGTTGTCCTAGTAGTCACAGAATTGTCAGTTTAACGACAAAAAAGTCGTTAAAAAGTGAGTTTTTTCTACCCTTTCACATCTAAAAAGTGTATTCAATACTGTAAACTAGCGTTAAGTGATCAGTTCACCATGCTTTGGAGTAACTTCTTCATGGTACCTATCAAGGTAGACCTTCCCATTTAGCCCCCAGCCTCTGGAAGCACCTCCACCACACAAAGGAATATTATTAAATAAAACGACCAATATTTTAATATATAATAACTATTTATGTAAGTATATAAACATACACGAAAATTAAAAATAATTCATTTACCTAATTCACAAAATGAAAGAAAATAATTAATTAATCAATTAATAATAATAATATACCTTAAAAATCAACATACAACCTCACACTACACATATTTTTTAAAATTCAATGATTAAATAATAAAAAAGAAGTAATTAAATTATTTTCATATTTTTAAAAATTGTTGCAAATCTTCCAACTCGTGGAAATCTATTTTTTTTATTTCAGTTATACTAAATCCTCTTAAATACTAATATTTATTCAACGCCGCTTTTTTTACAATTTTTGGGTCCAATTAGTGTAAAATTTCGCTAAAAAATGTTTGATATAACCCTTAAACGCGACCGGGGATCGCGCAAAAATTTTCAAAAAAGGAAATTGAAAAAATCCTGTACCCACTCCACCGCGCGAGACAAAGTTGATTTTATTTACAAATCCCTATTAAATTCCATAAAACCATAAACAATAAACAGTTCAAACTGCGAATTCAGTCGAGATTCAAAAACGGTCACGATAAATTTTTTTTTCATTTTAAAAATTTTCTGGTATCATTTTTGGTATCACTAACAGAACCCAAATTTGCGCAGTGCCATTGGACAGGGTGCAACAATCACACCCCCATAACTTAAAATCTACCTTTCCAAATCTTTCTAAGAAATATCACTAATTTATACAAATTTTTCCATACACCCCAAGAAAGAAAAAATATATTAATAATAATAATAATAATCCTATACTACAATTAAAATATCAGATGATCAAAAAGAAAAGTACAACACACATCGCCCGTGTCGTGGTAAAATAACATTTTTTTCACCGTAAAAAAAATTGCCCAATTCGATACCTAATAGGCGCCTAAAGACATGTGCGTATTTTTTCATTTAAATTTCATTTCATCACTACATATGTTTAAAAAAAAATGGTGTTGAAATTTTAAAACATTTTGACTTATACCATACTCAGTGGCAAACCTAGATTCGGCTGTTTAAGCCTATATCCTCAGCCCTCCACAAACTGAAAAGAGACCAAGCAATTATTATTCTATGTGAATAGAAGTTGCTTGGTCTCTTTTCAGTTGGTGGCATTACATTGCACCCAAACGGCAATTTTTGTAGCTGTCGTGTAGTTCTAATGCAGACTATGTTAAACACTTAGGGTTTGAGCTTTATAAATTTATTACAACATATGACAGATGTCAATTTACACAAGTCATTATGATAAAACCATCAGCAACAGGAATTGGATTAGGTCTACGAACCCTAATGATACCAAATCCTGATCAAAGCCAGTTAGATGTACAAGATGAAAAATAATTGCATAATAAAATTACATTGAATTATAAATTAACATTAATAATAATAATAAATACATCGAAATAGAAGTTATCAAAACGCTGAAAGTATAACTTGAAATAATATCTGTCACTTGCTAGAATAATTGCAAGCAAATTATGTTTTGAAAATATAAGCTAGCCTATTGAGTATAAAAAAAAATATATAAAACATGTTTAGATTTTTAATCAAGTAATTCCTTGGTGAAATTTCGTATGTTTTATACGTCTGTTTAAAATAGCGTGAAATTTCGTTGACAAAGAAAAACTACTGTAATTTTTGGTATCAACATAATTGTATATTTTATTGATACCATATTAATTGTATTAATTACATTAAAAATACACACGTGTCTTTAGTTATCTGTGAAACCGCTAAGCAACATTTAAAAATATATTCCGCGGGTTAAACAATTTTTTTTTAATCCATAATTTTAATTTAACTTGAATAAATGCGTATTCGGACTTGCGAGGAATTATTTCTCTTAGTTCTAAATAATTCTGTCGCGCGACTGAATTTTATTAAAACTTGAATAATCAGTGACCTGTTCAGGTGTTGTTCGGAGATTATTTTGAAAAATACAAACAGTAATATTTTTATATATTAAAAAAACTATGCCTCATGTCATCATTCCAATTCAATTTCATCCCTTTTTTTCATTTGGATGGGCGTAATTCTTTAACTGATACCACACGTATAAAAAAGCCATTAGAAGAATGACTAATTATTATTTGCTTTATTTGCAAACAGATATCTCCTGCCAGCCAATTGAAAAGTTACAAATATGTTTTACAACAACAAAGCGAATGGAAACCGACCTGGTATCGGCCGGTTTCGTTGCTAACACTTATGTGGACATCGTAAAAATGGCGGCCAAAACAAAGCGGCCGAAAGTAAATAAATAAAAACAGAACAACACCGGCCAAACAAGCGACAGCAGCCGACGCACCGATATCTTGCCATTGTTGAACTTAAGAAATACGAAAAAAATACAAATCTAGGAACATTACAGCTTACAACGAAATGTACTCCCTAAATAATTTATTTAAGACTTGGAAGATTTTTTTTAAAAGTAACCACTCATTCGTTCTTTCCAACGATCGAACATGAGGAGGAACTCGCCTCGTACAGACGGTGATGTCGCAAGGGGATACTACGTACACAATGGTCGATGTCACAGGTGGACATTAGCACTTATTCAATAATCC
>DWMF01000235.1:0-16540 GCA_018244815.1 Parelbella polyzona | reverse complement strand
TGTTAAGTATATAATTACATTCCAGTATTCTAAAAATCACTGAAGTCTGCCAACCCACACTTGGCCAGCGTGGCAGACTATGGCCTTAACTCTCTCAATACGACAGGAGACCCATATTCCAACAGTGGAACGACAAATGGATCGATTATTATTATTTTATTATTTAATATAAAAATCCAATAAAATCTAATTTCTAATGTACGTAACTTGCACTACACTAAAAAGCTCACTCACGACGTAGGTACCTCAGCACAACATAAACTTCTTTCTGCTCATGTGTATGCGCTGTTGACTCCATATACAAGTGTGCAAAATCTGCCCCCGGCTAGTTATTCCCTCTGTAACGACACAATACGCAACCCGCGCCACTAAACCGTGGGAGTTACGTGTGTCATTTCGGACCTCAACCCTAATAAATAATGCTATGTACCTTAATTCGGCGACTGGAGTTCCTCGTGGCCGCAAATAAAAATCAATGCAGAGACAGTCTTATGTTCGCTTACAGTCTAGACATATACTCAGTCTAGACTCGTATGTAAATAGAGTATAGTATGTCATAAAGGGACGACTTCACCGTATTGTAATTAATAATTCTCTTTGTACCCACGTACAATATGTCAATTCCCCGTTATATTTTGTAGAGCTCATACAGTTATATTTTGATCTACGATGGACGAGGACTTCAAAAATAATGACCTCCTACACCCCCCTCGTTATAGACGAGTATATTATTATATTTCGTTCTATTTGTATTTACGTTTGTTTTTATACCATTTCTGTTTAAAACATGAATGCAAAAGCATATAACATAATAATGAAAATTAATCATTTATCAATTATTTTTAAAGTAACTTCTTACTTTGTAAATGTAATTGTAATAGACAGAAATAAACATATTATGTATAACATGTTTATTTCTGGTATAACGTAACAAAAGCGCAACATTACGTCTGTAATACCTGAAGAGGTAGGTAGACAGAGAAATGTATTATATTCCTATGTTTAACTAGTTACGTTTACGTCCCAGCACAGATTAGGTAGTGAGCCTATTACCGCGCACAAACTCTAACTACTAACAAATTCTAGGAATTTCAGATTAAAAAACCTGATAGTACCCGACCCAAGGTCGAACCCAGTACCTCTTGATTAGTAGTCGCGTTTGCAACCACTCGATCAATGAAGGAATTTGGTATAACGTATTTGATTGAATTCCTGTTTAATGACATGTAATTATTAGGTATTTTTTAATATTGTCCAACTAATTATTCAATATACTTCATAAGTTTTTAGATATCTCTAACAGTTTTATTGTTCCAATAATTACTGTTTAACATTTTAAGTTCCAAGAATTTAAATTCAAATGTTAATCAAATTTTAATTAATTGCATTTATGTTAAATCATTGGGTAATTAATTGTTTTATTTAGTTTTCAATTTGCACGGATTCCATTTTAGTGATTATTTAAGGATCGTCGTCTAAGCAAATATTATATAAATCTGAAATATATTTTGATTTATTTCTAGCATCGACATCTCTATCTTACGATTCAATTCGATATTTAAATAACTTGAGTGTAATTTCAATAAACATTACAGCAAAAGTTCAATGGGAATTACCAGACTGATTCAGGCCCTTGAAGCCTTTCGAAGTCCTTTCTTGTAATCTCTAACTGCGCCAGCGAAGCGCGGCGAGCGCCCTCAGACGTGACATTCGATAAATGTGCTTCAATCATTGGTATTAGTCTAATCTTTGGATAATATTATCATGTAAATGTCAATGTTTTCTAAGAACATTTATTTTAATTAAACTCGGTGCTGTAAGGGACCCGTAATGACTTGTGCGAGTGTTGATGGATGTGCTGACGAAGACCGAGACTCAACTAACTTAGAAATGTTGACCTTGACTTCACCTTTACTTTGAAGTCTCCAACCGGCGTGCGTGTATGAACATAGCGATAAAGATTGGAAAAGCACATCAGATCTGCAATTATTATAACGTAAGGGTTCTTTAGTATTCAGTCTATGTGCTCTCTAGTTAGCCCATAAAGAACGTCGTGCGATAACATAGTAATATTATAAATACACATAATAATCTAAATAACTAAATTATACACTATATCACATTTTCGATATTCTGTATATTGCAGGTTAAAATATAGTTCGATAAAAAACGACAGATTACATTACTTTGGAGATCGGCGGGAGTGGAATCAATTTCGGAAAAGTTTCTGTAATCGAATCGTTCCCATCCCGTCACCTCTGAAATTGCATTAAATATTCATTTCATTTTGTCAATTTTCTAAGTGAATTTCACGTGTGGCTCCAACGTGTTAGTGGTTATTTTTAGCTCTTTATTGACTGTTGCCGGATCGATTCCATGTAAATATTATCTTTATGCTATTTTTAATTTTAAACCACAATACATCTGATAAGTTCATGGTAACTGTTTTGTTGTATTCGACCACGATCGCTTCAAATGGTTGATTTTTGGAATAAAGCAGAAGTTAACAAATACCTAGTATAACGAGTATTTTTTAAAAATTCAACGTACAGTACATCATAAAATATGTTGAATACTTAAAAAACTACAAAGTATACTACTATCAAAACAATATTTAAGCTACGCTACAATTTTTTAAAATAACTTTCCACCAAAATCTCATTTCTTAACAAAATAAGGTTATTAATATCTTAACGCGAAAAACTACAGTTATAAATAACAAAACGAAAATCCAAATAGGTAATAAGAGCACCAAAAGTGTATTTCAGTTCTAATATATTCAAACGGATAAAAAAGATCAAAAGGGTTTTACGGCCCATTGGACCATACGATATACATATACTTCGATCTTTCTAGAACTCAAAGGTGTCAGTTAACGAACTAACCAGCGCTTCTCAAAAATGCTCACCAAAATGGCATAATATATTAATGTCCTAATCGTCGTCATCATCATCTTCAGCATAAACATCACCATCATCATCAAACATTAACATCAACATCGACATCATTATCAACCCCTTCATAGTCTTACTGTAGAACAAAAAACTCCTCTCAATAAGGACTACGGCTCTAGCAAGCGATAACGATGAACTATCGTCTCATACCATTGGTTGAAAAATGATTCCGTGAAGTAATGGCTTGAAATTTCAGCACTAAATCACAATATTATGCTATTTTGACATATTTACTAAATAGAATCGATGACCGCACTAATTGATCACGCGGGTAGTTGTGAAATGTGAACATATGCAGATTAGGCGTTACTTACACGCCGCGATAATATGTCATTATCTGCGGTAATGATTAGTCCACTACGATCCAATATTGGTGGTTAATGAACTAAGTAATGTACTTATTACGTCATATTTCAGAGTTTACAGTTGTTGAAATGTTTGTGATCATTACACAGTGAATATTTCAATTTGTGATGTTTGCATAGGGTAATATGTTTTGGAACAGCGTGGTGCTTATGCTTCAAAAGTTTAATAGTGTATGAATTCAGTTTCAAATAATGTATATAATCTTTTGTAAATTTTATTCATACATTTGTTTTCACATAACGTCTCTTATAGGTATATTTATTTAGATAAATGAAAATACTTATTTAATATTAAAAGAGTAATACTGCAGTGATAGTAATAGTCACTAGGATTCTTTGGCCCACATAGAAGTTTGGAAGTTTCAAAGATATATTCATCTACAATTTAATAAGCGAAAGCAAAGTTTTACGATAAGCAACGTTCATTTCATTATAGCAACGGAAACAATCGCTTCTGTTATTACCGAGGTGGTGTATCATGAAAAATGACGGCCGAGTGCGCGCCGCCATCCGCTGAGTTTGAGCGTAAGTAAAACAAATGAGTTCGGGCCTCTGCTCCTCATAAAGTGGAAACAAATAGATGGTGCTCCGTTCACATCCACTGCCAGATTTATGAATACAGCAAGATTTTCTGTTCGTTTTAAAATACTAAGCATAAATAACTGTTTTTTTTTTCAAGAGGGAACGTTAGCGAACGCAGTATTAATGAAAGTATAAAGCGAAAACTCTGTTACCTATACCTAATAAAGAAGTAGTCCAGGGTCTCTTGATCATCAATGTGTGCTGCGTCCCATATGTAAGTGTGTCCGGCCCGTAGTGGTATTGACGAGTAAAGAATAGCACTAGCACATTTATTGTTTTAGCATGTATCTGTTTACCCATATCCTACATAATTTATGTTATGTGTAGCGAGACAATACTAAATTTAAAGCGCATTATGCTATAAAATTGTTTAATGACGACATTAAAATCTAAAAACAAGCTAAAAGCTTTTCCTGTCTTAAATAACAATAAATAAGATTTGCCGCTAGATAAAGAGTCTATTCGTGATGCGGAACTGCTGTGACGTAAGAAACTTAAATGTACCTACCATCACGCCTGCAATCTCGGAAGATTTAAGAAGAGTAGTGTGGTACGCTCCCACATTTTACCATTTACATTTACATCCCACCCTAGAATAGATAGTGGGCCTGTTGTCGTACACCGGGCACAGTTCCAGGCTCCGAGCCGCTACTAGAAATGTCTTCTAGAGAACCTGAGTTAGAAACATCCAATTTTTCCTGACCCGCAATCAAACCCAGGACATCTCAATCAGCAATCGCACTCACAACCACCCGATCAACGAGCCTGGCAAATACAAAATAACTTAAATTTTATTACTCGTAATTGATAATGTTTTAATATAAACTATGTCATGGTCAGGACAGGGCGTGATGGCGCTCATTGGGAGAGGCCTATGTCCAGCAGTGGACTAACATGGGCTGATGATGACGATAATCTCATGGTTGCATTTTTTTTTTTTCGTATTGTCATGTAAATAGACTGATAGAATGGATTAAGTTAAGAAGATTTTAACTGTCCTTATCGCTTTTACCAAAGTTTAACGACTAGCATGTATTGATAGCAAGTGCTTAATATGAACTACGCTTAATAAAAGTGTTTGTACTTCCCCAGAAGTGATGATTCCAAATAACGTCGATGCCTAATTTGTTTTTTCCTTAACAAAAATTGTTCTATCTCTATTAATATTAAAGCTAAAAACGCTTGTTGTCTGAAATGTACAAGTAAAATATGGCACTAAAATATTCAGTTTCACTTAATGCGATGCAATTCCAAATATCAAAAATTAAATTTTAAAATTGCACAATCATATTCTATATTACAAAATTGCTTTTAACATCAGAAATCAGCGACGATTTTGGTTATCTTTTGTGTGTCCATAGAATTGTGATCGTACTAAATTTGAATATCGTTCATTAGCTCGATGAAAAATATTATTCGTTTGTGAAGAGTGCGCGGCGTAGCGGCGCGCAAATCATTCCCAAATATCCGTTTCACAAGCACCACAGTAATAAATTGGTAAAGAACTGTCGCAATTAAAGCGATTCATATTAATTAAATTTAACCTAAAGCGTATTTAAAAATCGCTAAAAACACATTGTTCTTATCAACGAAATTTTGCTATGGAATTAAATTTTAAATTGAAATATACGTTGAGTGATATATTTTTAACAAAAAAGCTCTGAATATAGTGTTCATTACACACTCTAGTCAAATCGCTTTATAATAGAAAAGTGTGTTATCGTTAACCATACTTCGAAAGTTTTTATGGATTTTGTATGTTGTTGGCAGCGATCAATACCCAAATAAGTCACTCAAGTAGATTAGAAATAGATTAAAATGTAACTACAAGAACTTTTGGCTTTCTAATTAACTTTAAAATATTCTATCTGGTGTGCACGTAAGTCTCCACTAGAATTTAAATACCTTAAAGATGGCTCACAGCCAACACGTCCAAGTTCACCGCTGTCTGTTGGACGTAGCTTTAGCCCGCCGCCGCCATTTGCAAATTGTCGAAACGTGGACCGTTTTATGAGGCGTTCTGTTCTCACATTTTGAAAATTATCTGGTAATGGAAGACTGCGGCGTTATATAGACCTTTGAACAGATTACTTGATTGAATACGCATGGACGGAGCTCATGTTTCACCATTTGTGAAAATTGTTTGGAGGGTAACAGCGAAAAGGCGTGCCGTTGAACTCGCTATATTAGAGAGAAATACGTATCCAAACTGAAAAAAGCGCCAAAATCTCGCGAGAGAAACCCACACAACGTAACAAAGGAACGTAACGCACTATGTGGTAATACATCATTATTATCATCATCTATTCTTTTATCGTTCTACTGTTGAACACGGGTGTCAAACAGGGTGTCTGTAATCATCGTCCGTGTGGTGAATATGTGACGGATGTACCTACAGAGCACTTAGTGTGAAATATTCTCTAAGTCTAACGATTTGATATTCTCGTGGAAAAAAGAACGATCATTTTGTTGACATCGGTAAAAATATTATTTGATATACATAACAAAGTGGTAGTTTTATCTTGTGTATATCCTGCTATAAACTTTAACCTAGAATATAACGACGCGATAACTTTTCAGCGCGCTTATGATATGAAATTCTGGAGGAAAAGCGCAATGAGACCTAATATAGAGCCGACAATGTATAACTTCTCTAATGAATTATCGTGTAAGAATGATACTCGTAGTTGCCCCTCATCATCACGACTGATTGTTTCATGAAAGTTTTTAAAACGAAACGCTTTACGGTTAGCTGCAGATGTCGAAGTCCTGCTTAACAATTGAAGCATCTAACTCTTACCTATACTCGTAATAGCCAATTCACTTCGGGCTAAATATATCTATATTGTAGAGTGTGAACGCGTATGAGTCTCGTACAGTGGTGCTAGTTGCCTCCATTATGAGATTAGATACTGACATATCATCACGCTTGTGTTTCCTCAAAAGGTTAGGCACAGGAATGTAGTAAGTACTCCTACTTCTTAACAATTATGTTAAATATATATAAGTATAATTATTTATATGTACGTCCTATGTAAAAAGTTGTGAACCTTTTCCATACCCCAAGTGCAAAGCAGACTCCGTGTTACTGGAAAGGTTAAGTCAGGGAAGCCAAGTAACACTTTGCCAAACTCAGGGATCGAACCTAAGACCTCTTGCTCAGCAGTAGCGCTTGCAACTACTAAACCAATGAGGATGGCAATCATATTTATTAATTCAGTAAAAACATTCTGCCCAGCGAACAATATAACTGATAAGTGGTAGTACTTACTACGTCCTCTGCCTACCCTTTCATGAAAATACAATGTTTATGTTATATAATAAATACAAAAAATTGTACCTATATTATGTTCTTTTAATACATAATACAAGCGTATAAATCTTGATAAGTCGAACGAGCGTCGTCAGAACAACTCCCGCGCGCCATCTGACCCGCAGCCGAGTCGAGCGATTTGATTGCACTCAGTATTGTTTGCAGCGGAGTGTAAATTTGCGTGAAAGTGGCACAGTTTCGTAGTGAGATGGCTGTTACAGAACACTTTAATTTTTTTTCTATTTTTAAGACAGATTTTTGATGAATATTTACAACCAATAGTTCTGGGAAAAATATTTTCTATGTTCAACGTACTTCATATCTACCACTAATTTATATACGAGTAGTATTTATATACAGTAACGATAGTTATGAAAAAAGTTTGCATTATTGTGTTTCAATACTATTGACAATTTTTAAATTTCTGATATGTCTGAGCTTCAGAAAATACATTCAAATGTTAGAAATTACCCAAAACTGTAATATTTATACACATTTCTGCGTTGAAATTTCTAGAATCTCAACTTTTTATTATACGGCTTTGAACCCTGGCGAAACACGAACCAATAAGGACAGTATGTAGACATGGTGTAACAGAATCTCTTTAGAGTTTATGAGCGATAAAACACGGTCACGGACACTCTCCTATTTGGGGATTTCATTTTGTTTAACTTTTAATGGGAGAATAAAATCCGGCATTCCATGAATGTTTAATATCGACGGTGGCTAACTGGCGCGCTCCCTCTGTGCCCACGGACGTCACTCGTCTGCTGCATGTACATTTATATTGGTGCGCCGCGACATACGAGTATTTATATTTGATTTGAGTGCTCGCGTTCAATAAATGCAATTCTTGGAACACTGAACATTGTGCTCCTGTGATTCTCTATAGTCTTTCTGAAATAATGTTGGAATGCGTTTTTATGTAAATCATATTTACATGAACATAAAATGAACTAGGCAATCCCAAAAAGAAGCTAATATGTGAATTTTGCTAAGCCACACTTGGCAATCGTGGCAAACTGTGGCCTTAACGCTCTTGTTCTAAGAGAAAAACCAGGTCCAACAGTGGGACAATAAGAGAATTGATGATGATGACAAAGATATACATTAATTTAAAAATGCCCGGTCTAAAAAACCTATAACATGAGAAACCATATGTGGCATCCCAAGATATTTATTTATTATTTTACATACGAGCATACACGATGTAGTTACACGAACGATTATTAAATGTGATTACCCAAACACATACAATTTTACAACAATAAACATAGTAAGAAAACGTAATCTCATTAATATCACTTTTCAATTTAAAACATCGAAGAATGGTCATAACAAGAGATCGTGAAAGCAAAGTGAAAGCGGCGACAACTCTCGGCGTTCTAAAATCTATTCTACTTTGTATTGAGCCCCTATGGCCTTTGAAATAACTGCTGGAAATTGGCTCCCGTCCTCGGGGTATCGACAAAAAATTCTATTTGGTCTAATTTCGTGGAAGCCGGCGCAAAAGGTGCAAGAGGAACAAATCGTTCTGTTTGGCATTCGTTCGGGCCCCTCGCTCGGGCTATTCGATTAGTCAATGAGAGTGGTACCGCAGATTTCAAACGGACTTCTTCATATGCCTATCGTACAACATAACATAATATTACCCCTGTACTACCCCATTATAGGCGTAGACAGAAGAGTGTAACCCACAACTACATTTCACCAGTTTCGTTCTACGTCCATACATTGAAATAGGTGACCGCTTTTCATTCTTCATACTCGTATATACTACACATATATTTAGTTATTTATTTTATGAAGAAAACTATGCATGCGGAAAAAACACGTAAGTTCTATAAGATAGAGATATTTAGCACTCGATGCTCTCTGCCTATCTCGTGAAGAACCTGGCACGACGATGTAATAATAATTATAAATATAGGTATTAACACATAACCAGGTAAAATCTTTAGTCACGTAGTCACACCCTGTGTTGTGAAGTACCAGCGTCTTCCGGATATTTCATGTAGACTTTTCCCAACAGGGACCTAAGTAAAATACTTGTATGTCAGGAAAGATTTCACATGAAAATAGCTGTCGTACACGCGAACCCTTATTTAATTTAGATATATCTGTCTTCGGTTAATGATCGTCATGGTCATCATCAACACTGCTAACGCTCCTACGCTGGACACGGGTCTCTTTTCCGAGGCGAATGCAGGTGGTCAGACAGATGATTTCTTTCGGTTTTAATTTAAAATTTATGTTTCATATTTCCTTAGTTTATTTTTAAATTGTTGTCACGATAACGGAAAATCATTCAATATTTCACAAACGTCACGATTGAATATTAATTATAATAAATCTAATCATAACTAAAATCTTTGTACACCACATATCCATAGCTATAATTCCCGTGCAGTATTCCTTTTAAGATATATTTCCTCTGACATTAAACTACCTGTACAATTTAGAGCCCTATAAATCTGAAGAGTGCGCGCTAAACTTTTGGTGCAAATTTTCATAAATCGGTTTTCATTTTCATATATCATTTTAGTTCCGTTCTTTTCCAGTTAATAGAAATAGCATCGTCGTCACCAGCAGCAACTGCAAGGGAATTAAGTGGATACAGCCGCTAGGACATTTCAGATAGCTGACAGTAGCATACATTTGCTGCTGAGAACGATGATAGACTTGCTAGATCTGACTAAGATGGAGAAACCGCCGTTTTAACATGCATCTCTATCATAACCAATGGAGGCACTGTTACTTGACGACTGATATAATTGTCGTACGGGTAAGGTATTAAAACATGTATGTTATTCTCAGTTGTACTGTCAAACAGGTCGTCGCAAAGATAGAAGCTTGGTCTTATGTTGGTTCTATAGTGAGGTTTGATTATCATTTGGTAAATATAACCGCCCCGCGTGATAGGAAATTTATTGAACCCCGATCTTGATTTCCACATTTTAATAAAACTCCCGTCCAACAATCTGTCTTTAACGGTCTATTCAACTTAATTCTCTAAAAGTTTACCAGAAAATCAAAAACCAATCTTACAATGCAAATTTTTAAAGCTGTATAAATAGTATAACATTACAAAAATACTCAAATGAAAAATTCCATAACCATATAACTTCATTTTTTAATCAAGTTATGAAACTTTAAACAAACGTAATATGTTTCAAAGTGCATTAGGAACTTTTTGTTCCGTCTGACGAATTTCAGTAGTTTATCTTGTATCACACTGTCCGAGTGATAACTGTAAGCGATTCTTCCCGTTCTGTGGGTCTTTCACAGATATCTCTTCTTTAAAATACATTGAATTAATATTAAACATAACGTATCTTATCAAATAGTGACAGCTTGTGAGGCGACGTACTCCAGAAGCTTTTTTGTAAACAAAAAGGGGGTAATAAAGACGAGCCCCGTTGATTTCTCAGTCTTCTCAATTGAGTTTGTAGTCTGGGCTGGTAATGAATTAAAACATAGTTTCTAGAACGAAATGTATGTAACGACTTGCACTATAAGATTGAAGAATTTCTATTAATTCAAACCTAATATGGCTTTAGCTAGCGAATTCTCGCTTTCAGTCGGACTAATTTTCAAAAACAAACCGAGTAATACGCTTAACACGATGTAGATGCTTTCATGTCCATGTAAGATTTATCTCAGTGTGAAAAATGATTAAATCTCAGTGATGAGATTACTTTCGCATACAAAATTCAAAAATATGAAAGACATATTCGTATTCGTCAGCACAAATTAAAATTTGAAGCTTTCGTGCAATGTCTATATTTAGTGTCTGCTCCAAAATGGATTAAAATTAAATATGATAAGAAACAAATAGCATAAATTTACATATTCATCTCCATGTTAAAGTGGCTTTTTTGTAACTCAAATATAACAAAGGACCATGGACGTTTTTGAATAATGTTACTTCACTCTAAAATTATACCGATACTAAAGCAAATGTACGTGAGATTAGACAAGGGTAGCTAAGAATAAAAAAATTATATATCTATTAAAAAATTTAGTTATCTATTTACATATTTAACAACAAAGGTTGTAGACGAAATCTGCTATAATCTTCTTTCTGTCCCTGTATCTGTCCTATACCGAATTCGCGAGCCGAAAAGCACCAAAAAAACGGGGTTTGCTTTTTTCGATGAACAGGTGTAACGGACAGATACCGTAAAGAGCAGTCGATACAAATTTACTCTCAAAAGTAGAAACGGTATTTATGACTACATTTAAACCTATCTTATTTTTATTTTAATGTAGGAATATCTTTGAACCTCCAAAAATCTAATATCTAAAATGTAGGAATATCTTTAAACCGTCAAAAAATCGTTACTTGTACAGAATTAAAATAACAATTTTTCCACCGAATCATATATTTGCAATACGCCGAGTGTGGCAATTAACGGCAAACTCTCCAAGTGAACGAATCGAAATACTAACAGCGAAGTAAATTACGAAATCACACATTTAGAGCGAGCCCGGGAAATAAAAAGGATCACGTATTTGTAGGTAACAAGCGTAATCTTTTTCACATGGAGCACGTTTCCTGCCAATGGAACTCTTTTAAAGAAGAGCAAAAAGTATAAAGAGAGTTAAGCCCGCATAGTCAGCGATTGGCAGAAAGAGACAAGTTTTACAAACAATAAGTCCATAAGATTAGCCACTAGTGCAATTATACACGACTATTGGAACGAAATCGACTGGGTTATTGAAATTATAACTACTCAGTAGATATTTCTACTTTTATGTTGAGATTTGTAAAAAACGTAACATCACGCCTGTAGTTCCCGAAGGGGTAGGCAGAGAAGTGTAATACAACTTCCGCGTTTCACTAGTTACGATTAAGTCCCACGGAATAGGTGATGAGCCTATTGCAATAAACCGGTCACAATTCCAGACTTCGAGTCAATGCTATGAATTTTAAATTAGAAAAATCCAAGAGCACCCGACCCGGGGATTTGAACCCAGGACCTCTCAATCGCCAGTCGCGGCACTCGACCAACGAGGCAGTTGTCGTACTTAAAAATACAATTTACCAAGAACCTGTTTCCTGTTTATTAGTAGATATGTACATATTCCTTTCCAAATATTTTAAACTTTAACGGACCAAATGTAATGTAATGTATTTCGCTAGAGTGAACATTCGCGAAACTGCTACCGCGTGAAATGTTATTATGTTATTGAACGAACAGTCAAATTGTGGACGCGTGCAGCTGGAGCGCGCAAATCACTTTACTGCACTAATTGTTAATGATATTCCTTTGCCATATACATTTTAAAGTTAATATTTAAAAAACATATAATTTTAATTTTGATTAATAATGAAATTGCCATAAAAAGTTAACGGAGTACAAACTGCTACACACGTGTACCTATCTATGTATACCTATGTGTAAATCGAAATTAAAATCTATCTTTTCGCACGATCTCAATTAAAAATATTGTTTTTGGACAAGAAGATAACTCCCGAAGCTAACTAATTCTTAAAGTTTTATAGATAAGTAACAAAAGATAGCAAATGTCCGCCAATTCTACCGCAATTGCCACCGTTCGAGTTGTTATAGTACGTTAAACTAGAAATGTCTCCAACTGTTTCCAACTCAACTCTTGGAACACGATACATTACCACAATTTAGCCCAGTTGTGACCGAATATCATTCAAGTTCTGCCACTATTCCAATCACTATTAAAATTATACGAGCATGCTCACAGGTTCTCCTTCCCACTTTTTTATAAACAGAAGTTTAAATAAATTTAAACGACAATATCGTTTGTTAGGTATGGTGTTACGCTCATAAATAGAAACTGATAAAGTAGAAACTGATATTAAAAAATCGATGTATGATCTAAAAAATAGATTTATTTAAAATATCTTAAGTCTACCCAGAAACCTACCTTCTGTAGCTAAATGCATTGTGTTTTTTAATGAAACTCGGTAGAAATCGGATAATATTTGATATTAAGCATTTATGGCCAAGTTGAATTTTTAGCGTCAGTTTTCACTCATGTGTCGTACTTATATTTAAATACAATATACATTATATTTGTTATATGTAAATACAGGATTTAAATACGTTAATAATTCAGTCTCAATACATTCATGCTATCAAGAAAAGACTTCGCGAAAACACCTCATTTTTTGCTCTCCTTGTCCCTAAAATAAAATTTGTTAACAAAACTTTTCTAATTCAAGGTTAGTAGCTGCTTGGAATCGATCGACACTTAAACGATCACTGCTAATTTAACTTGTTCTCGTATATCTAGATTCTTCCTTCTTCAGGTAAACAATTTGTTTCACGTTTCTTACCTTTTCCCACTTTTTAAAACTCTATCGAGATCTCCTCTCATGAACTTCTCCTTTTTCAGGTCCAAGTATGTTTTTTCGCCTCTTAAATACTTTCAAAACCTTCTTAGTTGTTTATTCTAATTTACTAGGATATGGCCGTTGTTGGGAACACAACATAAATATGCTGCACGCGACAGCAACCTTTTTTTACTTCACGATCTTACTTAAACTACAACGACGAGCAACTTATTTAAAAAGTAATTAAATCTAAGCAATGCAGTATGGTGAGCACCCTTACACCTGAAGAACTCGACATTTGTTACAGTTATCACAGTAACAGTCACACATTGAAGGAACGTAATTATTTACACACATTCGTGTCAACAGGCTCGCGTGGAGACTCTTCCATTACGGGCCAGAGGTCGAAAAGGTCAAGTACACAACAAACCGCGTTTATTCCAGCACTAGGAAGGCTAAATACTGGGCAGTGGAAATTCTTTGCATTTACTTACATAATAGCTAACTGTTTATAAGTTAATATAGAAAAGGATTATATGTATCACAAAAGTTCAACATTTATTTATTAATCTTCACGGTCTTCCCTAAATAAATTGTACCGTAGCCAATACAACATTTATACATACATAGTTGATATCGTTGAGCAACAAAAATCAGACTTTTTAGAACATACTAACAATTCCAAATTTAGTTAGATGCCTTCACATTGAATTGAAATTGTCAATTGTCTCGCAGATGACTTCGCCACCCATGAGATAAGTCTGTAGTCAAATGCTAGCCTCTACCGAATAAAAAAATGTATATTTCAAGATTTACTAACATTGTTGAAACTCTCTTCTTACTTTGTTTTCCAGATTTACTTACTTTACAGAACCCGTTGTTCTGGACTCCCCTCCGGTACCACCAGGCTGAGAATATGCCTGCCGTTAAATACTACTTGTTCCGCAGGCATGGATTCCAAGACAATAAGCTATCCGACTCCTCAAGAATACCGACTTTGTGATCTATTATCGTAAGACTTTCAAGCTTGCTTCGAATCAGATGGGAAGGCGTATAGACTAAATTAGAAATATGCCCGACTATTACTTCTATTAGATTGACTAACAATTCACTTTAGGTCACATGTGACGCAGCGTCATTAGTACAGCTGCACATCTTGACATTTATTTCCCTTGTCTTCATAACAATCACACATTCAACGGAGTCGCCAGCACGGATCCGTGTCAACGATTCCTTGTATGTACTTCCATTATAACCCACACTTCGGAAAGGTCAAGCGCGCAACAAACTGTGATTATTCCCGTGTTGGGAATTTAAAATGGTAAATTATGAAACTACTGGAGTCGCTTTGAGGGCAAGTTTTTAAGTATTTAGCGAGTACTCTCGGTAGTTGTGTTGCAGAAATTTGTAGCGATTTCCTTCAGTTTCTAACGAATTTATTTACAGTGAATAAAACTTTCACGAGGCTGAGATAAAACATAGTAATCTGTTGGTGTAGTGAGGTGGTCAGTTATCCGGGCTACTCATCTAAAGGTCGTAAATTCGGTTCTCAACGTAGAAAAATTATTTCTCTCAAAAGCATAAGTATTTGTAATGTGACTAAGCATGAAATTATCTAGGTTATATTATAGGTACATAAGTGTTTAGGTATGTATTCATAGGTCCTATATGAGTAATGCCAAGATATTATAATAATACAAATCCAAGAGTCCTCTTTGAGATCAGCTAGAGCTGCCAAGTTCAAAATCTTATAACCCCTCATTTTATTTATTGGCAGAAAAAAGGACTGTTGCAAGAGGTTCTTAGGTAGCGAATCCGCTGGAAAATTTTGTACATTATTAAAGAATACAATTCAAAATTAAATTGAAAACATTACCTCCCTCGGACTAAATTCTCAGCTGGTTAGAGTTCAGCTCATGATCCCCCCGTGCCCCAGACACGGGAACTCCACAAATCATAATCTTCATCTCATCTTAATACATCAAAGACTAAAACGTTATTATTGACATGTCATAAAGAAATTTTCGTTTTCTCATATCTATAAGAACACACCAAAGTTATTCGAAGTATGTCACAAAATTTAGATGTGAGATAAGATGAAATAGATTTCGTAAAAATAATTGGATTGTGTTCTGAGATAGGTTTCACGAGAGAAATAATGAAAACGACATGTTCAATACGTTATCAGTTTATTGGAACTTGATCTAGAACATTTCGTAATTTATTTATGATTGATTGTATTATATTTCTTACGAAAACCGAAACTATCTTCGGGACCCAAATATAGGACATCTTGTAATTTATTGTTGATTGATTGAATTAACTACGATATTTTTTGCAAATCTGACATGACAACAAATCCGAAATTACCAATCAGTGACTTAACCAGGGATGGACCTTGAATTTGTGCCGCTACCGGCAAATTTAAAAAGTGTCCCTCGTGTCTGGTACTTTGATTAGTTACTCGGAGTTCCGGTTGTTATTTAACAAAACTCTCATTAAAAAATAAATCGTTTAAAACTCAATCGAATAGCCACTTCTACAACTGAAGAACGTCCGCAAATAAACTCAAACACAAATTCTTATAGCAAAACATTAATCATTGTCGGCCGAATGTATCTAAAGAATGTTGGAATGTTATTGCACAGTAAACTTAGTCGTAGTACAAAAAATAGTTACTAGGACCAAATAAATCGCTGAGCTCTCTCGAACTATTCGCATAAAAACTTACTGAAACTAGCGATAGTCAGATAGCGTTAGACTGGAATTGTGAGCAACAAAATAAAAAATGGCCCATAAAATATCTTGTATAGCGAGTCAGATATCGTTGTAACTAATTCATTTCATCCAAAGTTCCTGCGGGTGACTGACCCGAAATATTTGAAGTTAGGTTATTAACCTTTTGGGTCAATGACTCGATTTATTTATTACATAGTTTCGCTATTAAGTATTGAATAATGAACTATCCATTCTGAACCAATAAATATTTATCATCTACTTTATTTGCTAC